>JXCR01126551.1:90806-173597 GCA_002079205.1 Phalaenopsis hybrid cultivar | reverse complement strand
ATTTGTAATGTTCACATTCTAATTGCTATGAAGGCCCTGATAACCTTTTCACTTATCTTGAAGTAAATGTTTCATAATTTAGAATTTAACTTAGTTTCCTGAAGTCAGGATTTGATCTTTCCACACCCTCTATTGCTTTGTTTATCAACCATATATGTTATTGCATTTTTGCATACTTGATGTTTTACCATCTAATAGTTATGCTTTCTGTTGATTGGTGAATTTTGTGTTTTTCTTTAAGTTAACAATATGATATCTTTTGTATGAGAATGCTTAGGTGGATGAGTGGCTTGAACCTTAGAGAGAAAATACAAAATGAATATATCCGTGATAGAATTGGTGTAGCTTCAGTGGCAGACAAGATTAAAGAGAGCCGTGTTAGATGGGTTTGGTCATATTAAATGTTTACCATCTGATGATCCTGTTAGGNTTTTGTGTTTTTCTTTAAGTTAACAATATGATATCTTTTGTATGAGAATGCTTAGGTGGATGAGTGGCTTGACACTTAGAGACAAAATACAAAATGAATATATTCATGATAGAATTGGTGTAGCTTCAGTGGCAGACAAGATTAAAGAGAGCCGTGTTAGATGGGTTTGGGCACATTAAGTGTTTACCATCTGATGATCCTGTTATAAGAGTGGATGTTTTAGATTCGACTTATGTTAAGAAATGCAAAGATAGGCCCAAAAAGACTTAGGCATATTTTATAAAGAATTATCTTAACCTATTTGAACCAATGTTCTGAAAATCGGACCCGACATTGAACCGGTAAAAGGAGAGATTTAAGATTCAAAGGTTGAATCGGGGTTCGACTGGACGACGTAATAAGTTTTAAATTTTTTTAAATGTGACAAAATTAATATAATTTTNTATCTTAACCTATTTGAACCAATGTTCTGAAAATCGGACCCGACATTGAACCGGTAAAAGGAGAGATTTAAGGTTCAAAGGTTGAATCGAGGTTCAACTGGACGACGTAATAAGTTTTAAATTTTTTTAAATGTGACAAAATTAATATAATTTAAAAAAATGATTGTGAAATGTGTCGAGATGTGTCTGAGATAGAAATAAGGTTGGGAGTATTAATTCTAATCCCCTTAATTAAGGGAATTAGAATTAATTGTTAATCCCTTAAATTGAGGGAATTAGAATTAATTTGTAATCCCTTAAATTAAGGGAATTAGTGAAATAGTTTTCTAGTTTTTTCTACTTGTAATCTCCTATATGATACCTTGTATTATCAATTCAAAGAAGTAAATGAAATACAAAATTATTTCTCTGATTTCCCACATGGTATCAGAGCCAGGGCTCAAACCCTAGAGAGCACCGCCGCTTGTTGCCGCCATTCGATCCTTTCCGCTTAGGGTCATTCGGCTTTCCTCCGCTATTCGCCTCTAGGGTTGCTTGTAGCCATTTGATTCTTTTCTGCTGCTCATGAGGAAGATCGTCAAGAAGCGAGTAAAGAAGCAGATCTTGCGATCGCTTTGCGGATTCTTTTGCTGCTGAGCCGCTTCTTTGCCGCTACTGAGCCGCTGATTCTTTTATTCGCTGCCTTAATTGCTCCGATTCTTTTACCGCTGCAGTCGTTGATTCCAGCCATCTTTGCTAAATTATTTTAGGTGTTATAGTTTAGTCCCCCATCTTTAAGTTTTAAGTTAAACCTCCGATCCACCAGTTTGATCGTTAGTTTATATTGAAAGACATGTGAGCATGAGATAGCTACAATAATAGCACATAGGCTTTTCACTTTGAGTGGTTGTCATTTTATTTTAGGCTTTTAAAATTTCTTTAAAATAAATTATTAATATTACCGCTCAGTTTGTTGTAGCAACCAAATAAGATTTGAACCGGTTCTCTGATCCACCGGTTCGATCGACGGTTCAAACTGNGTCATTTTATTTTAGGCTTTTAAAATTTCTTTAAAATAAATTATTAATATTACCGCTCAGTTTGTTGTAGCAGCCAAATAAGATTTGAACCGGTTCTCTGATCCACCGGTTCGATCGACGGTTCAAACTATTCCAACCAGTCCAATTACAAAGCCTGTTATATAGTATATTCTGACCAGACTGTCCATCGGTTCCTTGTAGATTCGGCCGCTCCGATCTAGTTTTCTAAACATTAATTAGAACTAAATGAAAATATAACATGCAATAGGACACAATGGAGAAAAAAAGGATTCATGTAGCCAACGCCACTTAAAATCAGTTTGGGACAGCTTTCTATCTGCTTTGCTTTTTAGAATGCCACCATAGTTCTGTTTGGGGAATTGTTTTCTTGCTGCTTTTAGAAATTTCTGTGTCGAAAACTGTTTTAAACATGAGCTGTTAAAGGGTGGTAGCTGCCAGAAATTTGTGGTCTGACTTTTTGAAAATGGTCACCGCAGTTTTTTTGAAAAACCGTTTCTTCTGCAGGAGCCCTAAACAGGCCTTTAATAAAGGTTTGTTGTTGTTGTTGTTCTTGTTGTAATAATAAGATATCTTTTGGGGTGTAAAACTAAAAAGCAATGACTTTGAATTTTCAAAAATTAAGATGAGTGGTTTTAGGTAATTTTATCTTTATAAATGAATATTAGCTTAACCNAAAATATAGCCTAAGTAACAAAAAATTACAATTTTAGATGCATTGTATATTTAGTGTAATTTGTAATGTTCAGATTCTAATTGCTATGAAGGCCCTGATAACCTTTTAACTTATCTTGAAGTAAATGTTTCATAATTTAGAATCTAACTTAGCTTCCTGAAGTCAGAATTTGATCTTTCCACACCCTCTATTGCTTTGTTTATCAACCATATATGTTGTTGCATTTTTGCATACTTGATGTTTTACCATCTAATAGTTATGCTTTCTGCTGATTGGTGAATTTTGTGTTTTTCTTTAAGTTAACAATATGATATCTTTTGTATGAGAATGCTTAGGTGTATGAGTGGCTTGACACTTAGAGACAAAATACAAAATGAATATATCCGTGATAGAATTGGTGTAGCTCCAGTGGCAGACAAGATTAAAGAGAGCCGTGTTAGATGAGTTTGGTCACATTAAATGTTTACCATCTTATGATCCTGTTAGGAGAGTGGATGTTTTAGATTCGACTTATGTTAAGAAATGCAAAGATAGACCCAAAAAGACTTAGGCATATTTTATAAAAAAATTATCTTAACCTATTAGAACCAAGGTTCTGAAAATCGGACCCAACATTGAACCGGTAAAATGAGAGGTTCAAGGTTCAAAGGTTGAATCAAGATTCAACTGGATGACGTAATAAATTATAAATTTATTTAAATGTGACAAAATTAATATAATTTAAAAAAATGATTGTGAAATATAAAATAAATATCTCAATATTTAAATAACCAACATCATAATAATTTTAGCATGTAATTTTAAAAGGTGATAACACTTAATTTTTTTAAAAAATTAAAATATGAAATTTAAGAATTACACTATAATAATTTTTAAAAAAAATTATAATGAATAGAAATTAAATTTTGTAACGTATTATTAAGATTAATATAACATTCATATATATTTATATATCTATTATATTATTTGGCTATTTGTGTTTCACTGTTTCCATAATTATAAAATAAAATTATATAAATCAGACAAAAACTTTGTGTAGGCAAATATGGGCAAAGAAGCAAATTGTTAAATTATTTAAGGTTTTATAGTTTGGTCCCCCATCTTTAAATCTTTAGTTAAACCTCCGATCCACCAGTTTGATCGTCAGTTTATATTGAAAGACATGAGAGCATGAAATAGCTACAACAATAACACATAGGCTTTTCACTTTGAGTGGTTGTCATTTTATTTTAGGCTTCTAAAATTTCTTTAAAATAAATTATTAATATTACCGCTCAGTTTGCTGTAGCAGCCCAATAAGATTTGAACCGGTTCTCCGATCCATCGGTTCGATCTGCGGTTCAAATTGTTCCGGCCGGTTCAATTACAAAGCCTGTTATTTAGTATATTCAGACCAGACTGCCCATCGTTTCCTTGTAGATTCGACCGCTCAAGTCTAGTCTTCTAAACATTAATTAGAACTAAATGAAAATATGACACGCAATAAGACACAATGGAGAAAAAAAGGATTCATGTAGCCAACTCCACTTAAAGTCAGTTTGAAACAGCTTTCTAGCTGCTTTGCTTTTTAGAATGCCACCATAGTTCTGTTTGGGGAAGTGTTTTCTTGCTGCTTTTAGAAATTTCTATGTCGAAAACTGTTTTTTTAACCTGAGCTGTTAAAGGGTGGTAGCTGCCAGAAAGTTGTGGTCTGATTTTTTGAAAATAGTCACCACAGTCTTTTTGAAAAACCGTTTCTTGTGCAGGAGCCCTAAACATGCCTTTAATAAAGATTTGTTGTTGTTGTTGTTGTTGTTGTAATAATAAGATATCTTTTTGGGTTTAAAACTAAAAAATAATGACTTTGAATTTTCAAAAATTAAGATGAGTGGTTTTAAGTAATTTTATCTTTATAAATGAATATTAGCTTAACTTGATTTACATGATTTTCTTACAAATGAGATATTACATCATTCATTATAAATTTTATATCTTCTCATATCATTGATATTATATATGAAAATTACTTATTTACACATGTATAATATATCATTTTTCTAACTGCATGCTACCATCAAATTGTTGTGATTTAAAAAAAAAAGTTCTGTTGTAAAATTTAATATTTTGGTGATGATTTTAAAATTGGATGTAAGAGGGTGTTAACTTTGTATGTAGTTAAGTGTTGAATGTTATATATGTAATTCATATTATATATGTTTAAGTGGTTCCCTTTCATTTACTATTTTTTGTTAGGTCAGCTGAGTTGAATTAAGTGTAACATGTTTATTATACCTCTGAATTTCAGGTAAACCAAAAAATGATGAAATCAACACTAATTAAGGATTTATATGGAGAAATAGAGCGCCTTAAAGCAGGTGGACCATGAGTTTGTAAGCTTCTTTTTTTATTCATATTTACTGCCACTACCAGAAGTTTTTTATTATTTTACAGAGGTTTATGCTACTCGCGAAAAAGTTGGAGTTTACATACCAAAAGAGAGGTACTACCAAGAGGAGGCTGAAAGAAAGGTATTGACATGTTTTGTTCTGTTAAATTTTAGTTATCACAATGCCATTATTTATTATTATTTGTTTTTAATTTGACCGTGATTTCTTTGATAACAAATGTGGATGTGACATCATGAGATGTGCAGTGTACTTCCTCATTTCTACAATTTAGCTATAGGGGCATTTACATACATACCATCCTATTCCTATGTATTTACATATCTAACACCTATTCTTTACTTTTACATTAATGCCATCAAAATCTTTCATATCACATAAGAAGTACCTCCATTTTAACTTTTAAAAAGTTAAATTTACCTTTTAATGTATAATCAAAGTGGCATGTGTGTAAATATTGAATTTTAGGTGTTGGATATGTCAATACATAAGAATTGAGTGGGGTATGTATGCAAATCCTCCTTGGTTTTATTGTTACATCCAATCTTCTCTGTTTCAGTTTTGATTTTGCCTTATTGAAAATGCACGTAAAGTTTTTCTTTTTCCCATTTTATGTNACCTCCATTTTAACTTTTGAAAAGTGAAATCCACCTTTTAATGTATAATCAAAGTGGCATGTGTGTAAATATATAATTTTAGGTGTTGGATATGTCAATACATAAGAATTGAGTTGGGTATGTATGCAAATCCTCCTTGGTTTTATTGTTACATCCAATCTTCTCTGTTTCAGTTTTGATTTTGCCTTATTGAAAATGCACGTAACGTTTTTCTTTTTCCCATTTTATGTTTTTTTTTCCATCTAGGCAATGATAGATCAAATTGAACAAATGGGCGTGTTGCTTGAAAACAATCAGAAGGTCAGTTTTCTTTATTTTGAACAAGATTTCAACCCAATTTGTAATATTCTGCTGTCTTGGTTGCGTTCAACTAATTCCTTTATTTTATAACAGCAAATAGATGACCTTCAAGGAAAGTATGATTGTCAACTGCTGAAGTCTATTGATCTGAGTAAAAAGCTAGAAGCTACAGAGGTGAATTTAGATTGATTTATTTTTTTTTTACATTTGAAGGACTTTGCATCATATGAAATTCCTGTGTTTTTTTTTTCGGGAAATTTACATAATTAACACACAATTATTATGTATTTACATATCTCACACCCAAGCTTACATATTTACACACATAACACTGTGTTTTAAGCAATTAAACATATGCATGAAAATGTGTATTTCACTTTTAAAAAGAGGTAATACTACTATTTTTTATGGGTTATTAAAGATTAGAGTGTTAAAAGTAAAATATGAAAGTTTTGGTGATAGGTAAATACATAAGAATTGTGTGCTATGTATTTAAATGCCCCCTTTTTTGTTTCTTATGCAGAGAAGCTTGGATCACACTAGCAAACTACTAGGTACGGCGAAGGAAGATCTGCAACATGCCAATTATAAATTGAAGGAGAAAGATTTTGTTATTGCAGAGCAACGGAACGCAGGTCTGTATGTGTAAAATGACCTCATTTTTCCAGAATATGAGAAGCTGAATTTCTCTAACTGTTTGATTGTTTGTCTCAGAGAATGCTTTGGCACATCAAGCCTGTGTTTTGAGGGCTGACTTAGAGAAATCTATACAGGACAATGCCTTACTATTTTCTAAAATAGGTATTACTGAACGTTGAATGACTCTAGGTGCTTCATTATTTTTCTTTCTGATAGCATCATGTAGCCAACTCCCCTTAGTGTGATAAAAGCTTGTTGTTGTTGTATAGCATCCCTTGCAATACTAAATTCTTTGGAAGATTTACATACATACCATTCAGTTTTATGTATTTACATATCTATCACCTAAGCTTCATTTTTACGTACATACCACCTTACCTATGCATGAAAAGGTGTAATTCATTTTTTAAAAATTAAAATGGTGGTGTTTTGATGTGGAATGAAAAATTTTGGTGGTATAAATGTAAAAAGCAAAGTTTGGGTGTTAGATATGTAAATACATAGGAATTTGGTGGTATGTATGTAAATGCCCCTAATTTTCTTTCTGTGTGCTTGTGGCACAGCTAGAGAAGACCAACTAAATTCTGCAAATAGGTCATTGGTTGACAAATTTCAAGCTGATTTGGCAAAGAGAATCAGTACTATTTGTAGCCTTCTTGTTTCATCCATTAAAAGACAGAATAAACACCTACAGTCGGTTGAGAATCTTAGCAAGTCATGTCTAGATTTTCATGATAAGGTAAATGAAGAAAATTTTTTCGCTGGTTTGTGGTTTTTATTTTGGAAAATTTACATACATACCACATAATCCCTTTGTATTTACATACCTGACACCTTTAGTTTGATAGTTACACTTATACTTTTGTGTCATGAACCTATGCATTAATAGGTGTACTTCATGTGATATTGAATATTAGAGTGTTGTGTATGTAAATATGAAAGTGTAGGTGTTAGATATGTAAATACATAAGAATTATGTGGTAAGTATGTATATGTCCCTTTTATTTTCTAGCACGAATTGATAAAATATTGATTTGTGCGAGCTACATTGAACTCAGGCTCTAATTGAGTTGGAAAAGAAGGTTTCTGCATCAAGGTTGATGTACACGTCTCACGCAGAAGGAATACAGAATACAATTCGCTTGCACAAAGCAACAAATAATGCAAGCTTGGAGGAGTTGTCAAATATGGCTTCTGAAAATAGCTGTTCTCTTGATCACGTGAGTATATCATTTTGCAGTCATTTAGGGGCCGTTTGGATCAGTTTTGTTTTTCATTTTATATTTTGTACTTTTATTATGTTATTTATATTTTGATTTAAATAGAGACGTGTGGCTATTTGATTAAAGGATTGTTGTCTTTAGAGCACATTGAGCACATAAAAGATATTTTAAGGGTTTTAAAAAAAATTGTTAATTTGTTTTTAGAAACACAATTAAAACATATAAAAACACTCTAAATAAATATTTTTAAAAACAAAAAATGAAATTAAAAACTAAAATTAAAATTGATCCAAAAACAACCCTTAAAAATTAAAATTTTGTCATTTACTTAGTATTTATGTTTACCTGTTTTATGTACTCTCTCTCTCTCTTTCTTTTTGGGGTTACAGCTACTTGCTCTCGGTGGAGCCGATGCAAATTTGATTTTCACTGATCTACAAGGCACTTTATCTAATCTCAGAGGAGAAACTGCACAGTTTACAAGGGAGCTTCGTGAGGTTTGCTAGTTCATTGGATCTTTCATTCAAGTTTATATTATTTAGGATGTTTACTTTGCATATTAAAAACTGGAGATAGACATGTAATTATGTACGTAAAATTGTTATCTGTAGAGATTCAATACTTGTTCAGATCATACAAATGAAATTTCCAGCTTTGTTTTCGAACTTCTCGATGAACTAAGAGAAAAATCTAATGAGCTTCAATGCCATTCAATTCGGGTTCATGATGCTCAAACCCAAAGCATCACTGAATTCCAGAAGGCCTATGAGGTACATTCTTTCATTCGTTTAAGCCCCTCTTCTTAATACAAATAAGAGTAAAGTGCCAAAATTATCATGTGACTGGTTCATATGAGACCATTTTAGTTTCAGAGTTTATGAAAGTGCAAAATTAATTCCTAGAATTTTTAATATTTGGCTCAAATAATTCTCATGGAGCCGNTCAGAGTTTATGAAAGTGCAAAATTAATTCCTAGAATTTTTAATATTTGGCTCAAATAGTTCTCATGGAGCCAAATTTATAGAATTTAGAGACCAATTTTGCACTTCTATAGACTCTAGGACGAAAATGGCCTCACTTAGGGGGCTATTTTGGCACTTTAACTCATTCAGATAACACTAACATTTCAATTCTTTCAAGCAGGAGCAGATAAGATCCGACGCAGAGAACCTTATAACTCAAGTCACAACCTTAGTTTCCACTCAAATGAATCGGCAGAAAGCACTGGTGTCGACTCAATTTACATCGTTAAACTCACCTAACTCGTCTGAAAATCGATAAACTAAATGATTTCCTCAACCTACAGGTTGATGCCAAGCTCAACGGTCTGAGAGATGCTGCTTTGGAAAACAAAACTTTCCTCGACAAACACACATCGTCGGTGGCCGTCGTAACCAGCGACGCAAAGCGAAAATGGAAGGAATTTTACGTGCAGACGCAGAATGATTTGAGGGATGGTTCCGACTTCTCTAGTGTGAAGCACTGTAGATTGGAAGCCATACTTCAACAATGGTGAACATCTTGACTCGTTCTCCTCTCCAGTTTGTCCCTATATTCACACCTTCTTGTCCATGACCCTTTTTCCTTAATTTTTACAGTGTTAATACCNTGTGAAGCACTGTAGATTGGAAGCCATACTTCAACAATGGTGAACATCTTGACTCGTTCTCCTCTCCAGTTTCTCCCTATATTCACACCTTCTTGTCCATGACCCTTTTTCCTTAATTTTTACAGTGTTAATACTGCTGATGCTGCATCCCAACAATGGGAGAAGGTCCATGATTCTGCCGGAGAAATGAGCGCCAAGCATGTTAAAGACATGGAGGCTCTTGTTAGGTAATATATTAATCATTTTTTGATTTAAGTTTACTTCTTTACAATATTGAACAATCACTGGATCCTTCTCAAGGAACACTATGGAGAGCAATGACCAACATGATACTGAAATTGATACCTTGCGTTTGTTAGTGGATGAACATGCTAAGAAGCATAGCACAGAAATCATTAATCACTTCGACGGTATGTTGTTTATGGCAACTATTCATGTTAGGATTTGTGAATTAGTTGATGTTACAATCTGGTGGCGTTATGGTATTGTTGGGTGCTTAAATGAGTTGAGTTTCAGCAAGCTTGAATGTTGGTAGTAGTCTGGTATTTTAGTTGGTCAAAAACTGAAAATTAAACTGAGCAAAATAAGGTTGGCTTTTTTATTTTTAAAATCTCAATGTTTGGTTTTTGGTTATTGGTTATTCGTTCTATTTTAATTCTCATCAAGCGAACAATGAAAAACTAAACATTCAAAATTAAATGAAGGATTCATAAGATTAAATTAATATTATACATATAAGATATATAATTCTTGATTTTTATTCATAGCTGAATTCTCTCTAACAACAAATTTTTTTTGTTTTCTTTTAATAATTGAACCGTTTATATTGAATTAACTTTCATAATGCTCAATTCAACTTTATAAAAAATTTGATGGATTTGGTTTTTTTATTTGGGATTTAGGTTGCAATTGGTTTGACCAATTTAAATACCGATCCATTCAAATCGGCTGAATGCTCACTTCTAATATGTTAGCTTAATTTCTTAAGCAAATGAGCTGAAATTTTTCGTTTATGTTCAACTCGTTAACTTATTGAGTTGAATACAAGTTCCTCACAAATCAAAAACTCTTCTGGAAAGTCATATATAAATTATAGAACATATATTATCATACATGAGCATAATTGTACGATTATATACCATTTCAACATATATTTGCACGTTGTTAGCAATTATGTTAGGAAATAATTTATTTCTGGGAAGCTACTAGGAATAAATTATTTCTTTGGATTAGGAGTTATTTCTTTTTCTATTTTATGTTATTTTATCTATCACCAAATAACTAATATGAATTGATTAATTGGAGATTTAGGAGTTAGATCTTTCCTTTCATGTTATTTCCTTTTATTTTATTTGTTATTCTATGATTCATGTAAGAGTTATTTATACTCATTTTCATATCTAAATATATTCTGCTTTATTCCACATTATTCTAAATTTTAACATGACATTAGAGCCTAATTTCGTACCCTAGTCATCCGTCATCCTCCAGAACCACCAGACTCCCTTCCTGCCATCCTCCGTGCGGGAAAGGGAGGGGCACTCACCTTTGTATTTGAAACAACAATTTTTCTTCTTTTATCCCCGCGGGGCCTCCCGCAGTTTTTCCTAATAGCCACTGGCCTGCTCTGCATCCGCCCAACCCTTCCTGATTTCCTGTAGTTAATTTACTACAGCTTTTTTTCTGCAGTAAATTTCTACCTCCTGACCTAGATCTGTCACTGATCAATTTTCTAAAATTTCTCAGTCAATTTCCTGGAATTTCCCTGAAATTTATGCCACTGCTCCTTACCGCAGTAAATATCTAGGTTTTTGTCGTTGTTCCAAGGACCGCTTCAGTCCACTGATTTGTTTTCTAGGTTTTGTCACTGCTCCAAGGATTGCTTCAGTCTGCTGCATCCCTTTACCATTGCCCCTTTCCTGCATTAAATTGTTTTAGTCTACAAGCATTAGAGGATTTTTTAGGAGATGCTTTGTTCCAAAGGAAAATCAAGAAGCGAAATGGCTATTCTCATATCATCTCTTGTTCAAGAAAATCCGTGCTTCAAGGTTTAAGGAACTTGTAAAACCTTCACATCTTCTGGCAGCAACTGAGGTCACCATATATCCCATGCATGTTTCCGAAGAGATTATTTCTTCTCTAGAATTGGATCAGCTAAGTTCTTTCTACATAACAAAGCTATGCACTAGCAGAGACTTTGGGCCGTATTTGAGAGATTTCAATGTTGTAATGTTGTTATGTCTGATAGATGAGAATAGTAAATCAATCCTGCAAAGAATATCTATTGTTTCACTAGAGCACCCAAGAAAGGAGAACAATATGATAATCTCTGAATACATCCACTTCCAGAGAGGCTCTCTTGATATTGTCACCTTTAAAAGCCCACTCGCAGTCTGATCCTTCCCTAGAGGATTTTCGCCACCAACTCTTCCTCCTGTAGTAGGAATCCTTCAATGGTGGCGCTGATGTCTTGGACCAACTGTTCCTTAGCTAGTGGTGTTGTGGCGGCCCTTCTATCGGCGACGATAGATCGACATGCCGGATGGACCTACTCGTAAAGGTTCCTCATCATCCTTGGAAAAAGGAAGACACTTCCCATGTGGCAGCAGAAAGATGAGTTCCTTTAAATTCTTCGTCACAACCAGACCCTTGGGGAAACTGGGAGTGGCAAGACCACCCTGATTCATCAATTTGTTTGGAAGAGGAATTCTTAGAGAAAGTTTTGATGGTCGCTTGTACGCAACCTTGCGGAGTGTCAACAATGTTTATTTCTCGTCGAGTTGTTGAGGAGATGCACGTAGCAATCAGAGAAGCGAGAAGCAATGGCTGACACTCTTTTGGAGAGGTCCTTCCCGCTAGTTTTTTACACATGTTTCTTGCAGCAGGTGGCTTCTCTAATTTTTTGCAGGTCCCTACCGTAGGAGGAACATCTTTTCGTGGAGGTCCTTCCCGTTGTTTTTTGGCGTCTGTTCTTTGCAACAATCTGTGTTCCTGGTTTTCAACAGACTGACTTCCCTAATTTCCTCTGGTTGTCCAGATTTCCTGCAATCCGACTTCCTCAATTTCCAGTAGTCCAACTTCCCCGATTTTCAATTGTCCGGGTTGCCCGATTTCCAATAGACCGACTTCCCCGATTTCCAATAGTCCGGCTTCATTGATTTTCTATAGATCCTCCTCTGGAGCTATTCCTACAGCAAGCCCTCCTCCAGAGTTTTTTCGTGCATCAAGGCCTACTTCCGGAGTTATTTCTTTTTTTCTAAAGGCAAACCTTACAGTTTTTTCTGTAGGTTGTTTACTTTCTTGCAAACTTCTCTGTAACATTATCTGTATGAATCTTCTAACTACAGATACCGTAGGAACTGTAATCAAAGACAACAACAATCAATTAGAAGTCAGTTTTTCCTGCATTAGACCCTGCAAACTCTCCTATAACATTATTTGTAGGAGTCACACATTGCAGGAACTGCAACCAACAGTATGAGATGAAGGCCTCAAGTTCTGCCTCACAGTTTCTTTCTCGTCCACTGTTTGATACTTTAAAATCCAAGTTGAACATAATTTTCCGCAATGTTTCAAATTTAGGGGGAGTGTTAAAAGTTATATTAAGAAATAGTTTATTCCTGTGAGAAGTTATGAGTAATAATTTATTTACTTAAATTATGAGTTATTTTCTTTCATATTTTATATTTATTTTCTTGGATTAGGAGTTATTTTCTTTCCTATTTTATGTTTTTCTATTTTATGTTCTTTTTTTATCTCAAAATAATTAATATGAATTGATTAATTGAGGATTTAGGAGTTATATATTTTATTTCCTATTCTATCTATTCTATGATTTATGTAAGAGTTATTTATATCCATTTTCATATGAATAAAAATATTCTGTTTTATTCCGCATTATTCTGAATTTCGACACACCCATATTTCTATTTTTTTTTTTTTTTAACAAATGTAAACATAATTTACCTATTATTGAGCCCAACACGATTTAACAAAAACCCTACATTTATGTGTTTCAGCCGTGTTGGAATATGAGAGAGAATCAGTATCACGGGTGATGGAAGCAGTGGAAGCCCACTCTTCATGCCTGCAAGAGCTTACCAAAGATCATACTAGCATGGCTTCCAACATCGACTCCTGCACTAGAACTACTTTTGAGCAGGACTATATGGTTTGCTGAATGATGAAAAAATTGGAATATTCACATGCATGCCACTCAATTCTTATGTATTTACATATCTTACACCTGATCCACGCTTGAAAAGGCATATTTCACTTTTTCTTTAAAATTAAAATGGTATTATTTTTTTATGTGATATGAAAGATTTGGGTGATATAAATATAACAGGTAAAGTTTATGCATCAGATATGTGAATACATGAGAATTGGGTGGCCATATAATCTGAATGAATTTGATTGTAATGTTTTATTAAACCGAAACACAGGATTATGAGCCTAGTGGGGAGACTCCATTGAGGTCCGAACCAGACTTGCCGAGCAAAGGGATGATTGAATCGCTTCGAACAATGCCGATGGACGCTCTCCTTGAGGAATTCAGGGAGAATAACCCATATGAATCCACAAAGGAGCCCAAACCATCTCTCATACCCCGCTCTCCCCTCATCCAGCTGAACTAGAGAAGGTATATAATGGTGTCTTTTTGTTACATTTTTTTATGATGAATTCTGAATGTTGGGAGTTTACTCAGCTCCCTTAATCACACAGCAATGTTAATTAATTGACTTTGAGCATGATTTGTTGTGGTAAAAAAAGATTAATTGGCTTGAGATTCCGCTATATCTTGTAAGCATATGTATTGATAGTTGGTGTTATTAATAGCTTTGTGGATGTTTTGAGTATGATATATAACTTTGTAGTCATGTTATTAATAATGAAATTTGACACTTCTGAGTTATTCTTAGGGCTAGTTATATGCATGGGAACTATTGAATTTGAGCATTTATGCATGCCACGGTCGAATCATTATGAATTTGATAGGGAATCAAAAATATGAATTGGAGATGAAAGTGGGTGTTGGTTCTATAAATAGTAAAGTTTGGAGTGTTATGTAATTGATTTGGTGCGTTTATGTCTTGTCATATGAAATTCATGATATTGAAGTTATAAGATTTTGGTTGTTTTATAAGATTTTTTTTATATAAAATGTTAAAAAATTTTGTTTTAAATGTATAATCAGATATAGACCTTATATCAATGAATATATTGTGATTAATGTTATACATAAAATTATAATGATGGTATGATCCAAATAATGGAACATTTGTGTTGGGATATATACTTGTCAAAGTAGGTTAGAAATCATCTCAAATTTGTAAAATTGTTTTGAGGTTAGTGTGCTGTTTCAGCAATCATTTAAAGCTTATATGCTAGCCTTCAATTTGTAATATATATACTATGTATATATATATATGATTATTATATACATAGCTCCCAATTTCTATTCATTTACATATCTAACCTCTAAACTTTTTTGTATTTATACCACCGAAATCTTTCATATAACTAGAAAGATATATTAATATAAACCATTTATATAAATTGAAATTGTTGCTAGAAAAGAGATCATTGATGCATTCATCATTAGCATAGATATCATCTTATGGCCATGTATTGTAAGACAACTGCTACCACAAATAAATCTAAAAAAATAATTGTATATATAATAAAATTACAGCAGCCTCTATAAAAAAACATAACAACAGCTAACCAATTTCAAACACTTCTTCATAAAAATAAATAGGTTTATATATTTAACCTCAATTTAATTAAAATTTTACAACTATATCATACAATTGAAGCTACAGGATCAATTACAAACATAACACCCCAAACATTGCTATTTACAAATCTAGCAACCTCTTTCATCCACTTTCCAAAGTATCGTTCAAATATCAAAATTCATCGTAAAAACTCAATCCATATTTTTCATTTTTATCAAATTTTCATTGGTTTGATTGTGGCATGCTTAAATACTAAGGTTCAATAGTAAAAAATTATCAGCCGAGTGCTAGATTTTGCAAGTAGTAATGCTTTTATATATATATATATATATATATATATATAGATTAAAAAAGAATTGCTCAAAATGGTATCAGAAGTGGAACAGCAAAGGACTAAAATAGACAATAGAGTGTATGGCAACAAGGCCGGTGCTAAAAAGAAACAGTCTGAACATAAAAAATATAATTAACATCCAGTTGAAAGCAGCAAATGAGTAATAGTTTTTAGAATTGAAACATGGTTTACTTGATCTTCTTCTTGGGCCTCAGCTGCAAAGGCAACAAATAAGAAAACATAAAATTATTAAATAAACAAGAAAAAAATTACATACACATACATATGTTATAACAACATTGATAGAGAAAGGATTTAGGAGCCATTTGGTTTCCTATTGATTTGAAAATCAAATGTATTCTGAATGTAAATGACTACCCCTTGAGATAGGAAGAATGATAGCTTCAGTGATCATAATAAAGTTCATCAGTCAACATGAAGNAAAGGATTTAGGAGCCATTTGGTTTCCTATTGATTTGAAAATCAAATGTATTCTGAATGTAAATGACTACCCTTTGAGATAGGAAGAATGATAGCTTCAGTGATCATAATAAAGTTCATGAGTCAACATCNCATGGAGCCGAATTTATAGAATTTAGAGACCAATTTTGCACTTCTATAGACTCTAGGACTAAAATGGCCTCATTTAGGGGGCTATTTTGGCACTTTAACTCATTCAGATAACACTAACGTTTCAATACTTTCAAGCAGGAGCAGATAAGATCCGACGCAGAGAATCTTATAACTCAAGTCACAACCTTAGTTTCCACTCAAATGAATCGACAGAAAGCACTGGTGTCGACTCATTTTACATCGTTAAACTCACCTAACTTGTCTGAAAATCGGTAAACTAAATGATCTCCTCAACCTACAGGTTGATGCCAAGCTCAACGGTCTGAGAGATGCTGCTTTGGAAAACAAAACTTTCCTCGACAAACACACATCGTCGGTGGTCGTCGTAACTAGCGATGCAAAGCGAAAATGGGAGGAGTTTTACGTGCAGATGCAGAATGATTCGAGGGATGGTTCCGACTTCTCTAGTGTGAAGCATTGTAGATTGGAAGCCATACTACAACAATGGTGAACATCTTGACTCGTTCTCCTCTCCAGCTTGTCCCTATACTCAGGCCTTCTTGTTCATGACCCTTAATTTTTACAGTGTTAATACTGCTGATGCTGCATCCCAACAATGGGAGAAGGTCCATGATTCTGCCGGAGAAATGAGCGCCAAGCATGTTAAAGACATGGAGGCTCTTGTTAGGTATATTAATCATTTTTTAATTTAAGTTTACTTCTTTACAATATTGAACAATCACTGGATACTTCTAAAGGAACACTATGGAGAGCAATGACCAACATGATACTGAAATTGATACCTTGCGTTTGTTAGTGGATGAAGATGCTAAGAAGCATAGCACAGAAATCATTAATCACTTTGACGGTATGTTGTTTATGGCAAGTATTCGTGTTAGGATTTGTGAATTAGTTGATGTTACAATCTGGTGGCGTTATGGTATTGTTGGGTGCTTAAATGAGTTGAGTTTCAGCAAGCTTGAATGTTGGTAGTAGTCTTGTATTTTAGTTGGTAAAAACTGAAAATTAAACTGAGCAAAATAAGGTTTGCTTTTTTATTTTTAAAATCTCAATGTTTGGTTATTGGTTATTGGTTATTTGTTCTATTTTAATTCTCATCAAGCGAACAATGAAAAACCAAACATTCAAAATTAAATGAAGGATTCATAAGATTAAATTAATATTATACATATAAGATATATAATTCTTGATTTTTATTCATAGCTGAATTCTCTCTAACAACAAATTTTTTGTTTTTTTATAATTGAACCGTTTAAATTGAATGAACTTTCAGAATGCTCAATTCAACTTTATAAAAAATTGATGGATTCGGTTTTTTTATTTGGGATTTAGGTTGCAATTGGTTCGACCAATTTAAATACCGATCCATTCAAATCGGCTGAATGCTCACTTCTAATTCTTTAGCTTAATTTCTTAAGCAAATGAGCTGAACGTTTTTGTTTTTGTTCAGCTCGTTAATTTATTGAGTTGAATACAAGTTCGTCACAAATCAAAAACTCTTCTAGAAAGTCATATATAAATTATAGAACATATATTATCATACATGGGCATAATTGTATGATTATATACCATTTCAACATATATTTGCACGTTGTTAGCAATTATGTTAGTAAATAATTTATTCTTGGGATGCTGCGAGAAATAAATTATTTCTTTGGATTAAGAGTTATTTCTTTTTCTATTTTATGTTATTTTCTCTATCACCAAATAATTAATATGAATTAATTAATTGGAGATTTAGGAGTTATATCTTTTCTTTCATGTTATTTCCTTTTATTTTATTTGTTATTCTATGATTCATGTAAGAGTTATTCATGCTCATTTTCATATCAATAAATATATTCTGCTTTATTCCACATTATTATGAATTTCAACATAACATCAAAGCCTAATTTCGTACTCTAGCCACCGGTCATCCTCCAAAACCACCAAATTCCCTTCCTGCCATCCTCCGTGCGGGAAGGGAGAGGCACTCACCTTTGTATTTGAAACAACGGTTTTTCCTCTTTTATCCCAGCGGGCCTCCCGCAGTTTTTTCTAATAGCCACTGGCCTACTCTGCATCCGCCCAACCCTTCATGATTTCCTGTAGTTAATTTCCTGCAGCTTATTTTCTGCAGTAAATTTCTACCACCTGACCTAGATCTGTCGCCGATCAATTTTCTAAAATTTCTTAGCCAATTTCCTGGAATTTCCCTGAAAGTTATGCCACTGCTCCTTACCACAGTAAATATCTACGTTTTTGTCGTTGTTCCAAGGATCGCTTCAGTCCACTGATTCGTTTTCTAGGTTCTGTCGTTGCTCCAAGGATTGCTTCAGTCCGCTGCATCCCTTTACCGTTGCCCCTTTCCTGCATTAAATTGTTTCAGTTTACAAGCATTAGAGGATTTTTTAGGAGATGCTTTGTTCCAAAGGAAAATCAAGAAGCGAAATGGCTATTCTCATATCATCTCTTGTTCAAGAAAATTCGTGCTTCAAGGTTTAAGGAACTTGTAAAACCTTCACATCTTCTGCCAGCAACTGAGGTCACCATATATCCCATGCATGTTTCCGAAGAGATTATTTCTTCTCTCGAATTGGATCAACTAAGTTCTTTCTACATAACAAAGTTATGCACTAGCAGAGACTTTGGGCCTTATTTGAGAGATTTCAATGTTGTAATATTGTTATGTCTGATAGATGAGAATAGTATATCAATCCTGCAAAGGATATCTATTGTTCACTAGAGCAATCAAAAAAGGAGAACGATATGATAATATCTGAATACATCCACTTCCAGAGAGGCTCTCTTGATATTGTCACCTTTAAAAGCCCACTCGCAGCCTGATCCTTCCCTAGAGGATTTCCGTCACCACCTCTTCCTCCTGTAGTAGGAATCCTTCGATGGTGGCGCTGATGTCTTGGACCAACAGTTCCTTAGCTAGTGGTGTTGTGGCGGCCCTTCTATCGGCGACGATAGATCGACGTGCCGGATGGACCTACTCGTAAAGGTTCCTCATCATCCTTGGAAAAAAGAAGACACTTCCCATGTGGCAGCAGAAAGATGAGTTCCTTTAAGTTCTTCGTCACTAACAGACCCTTGGGGAAACTGGGAGTGGCAAGACCACCTTGATTCATCAATTTGTTTGGAAGAGAAATTCTTAGAGAAACTTATGATGGTCGCTTGTACGCAACCTTGCGAAGTGTCAACAATGTTTGTTTCTCGTCGAGTTGTTGAGGAGATGCACGTAGCAATCAAAGAAGCAAGAAGCAATGGCTGACACGCTTTTGCAGAGGTCCTTCCCGCTAGTTTTTTACACATGTTTCCTGCAGCAGGTGGCTTCTCTAATTTTTTGCAGGTCCCTACCATTGGAGGAACAACTTTTCGTGGAGGTCCTTCCCTTTGTTTTTTGGAGTTTGTTCTTTGCAATAATCTGTGTTCCTAGTTTTCAGCAGACTGACTTCCCTAATTTCCTCTAGTTGTCCAGATTTCCTGCAGTTCGTCTTCCTCAATTTCCAACAGTCCAGGCTTGCCTGATTTTCAATAGTCCGGCTTCCACGATTTCCAATAGTCCAACTTCATTGATTTTTTATAGATCCTCCTCCGGAGCTATTCCTACAGCAAGCCCTCCTCCAGAGTCTTTTCGTGCATCAAGGCCTACTTCCAGAGTTATTTCTTTTTTTCTAAAGGCATACCTTATATTTTTTTCTGTAGGTTGCTTACTTTCTTGCAAACTCCTCTGCAACATTATCTGTATGAATCTTCTATCTAACTACACATACCGCATGAACTATAATCAAAGACAACAACAATCAATTAAAAGTCAGCTTTTCCTGCATTAGGCCCTGCAAACTCTCCTATATTATTATCTGTAGGAGTCACACATTGCAGGAACTGCAACCAATAGTATGAGATGAAGGCTTCAAGTTCTACCTCATAGTTTCTTTCTCGTCCGCTGTTTGATATTTTAAAATCCAAGTTGAACATAATTTTTCACAATGTTTCAAATTTGGGGGGAGTGTTAAAATTTATATTAAGAAATAATTTATTCCTGTGAGAAGTTATGAGTAATAATTTATATTTTATGCTTTTCTATTTTATGTTATTTCTTTTATCTCAAAATAATTAATATGAATTGATCAATTGAGGATTTAGGAGTTATATATTTTCTTTCCTATTCTATGACTTATGTAAGAGTTCTTTATATCCATTTTCATATCAATAAAAATATTCTATTTTATTCCGCATTATTCTGAATTTCAACACACCCATATTTCTATTTTTTTTTTTTTTAAGCAAATGTAAACATAATTTACCTATTGTTGAGCCCAACACAATTTAACACAAACCCTACATTTATGTGTTTCAGCTGTGTTAGAATATGAGAGAGAATCAGTATCACGGGTGATGGAAGCAGTGGAAGCCCACTCTTCATGCCTGCAAGAGCTTAGCAAAGATCATAATACCATGGCTTCCAGCATCGACTCCTGCACCAGAACTACTTTTGAGCAGGACTATATGGTATGCTGAATGATCAAAAAATTGGAATATTCACATGCATGCCACTCAATTCTTATGTATTTACATATCTTACACCTTCACTTTTTCTTTAAAATTAAAATGGTATTATTTTTTTATGTGATATGAAAGATTTGAGTGATATAAATATAACAGGTAAAGTTTATGCATCAGATATGTAAATACATGAGAATTGGGTGGTCATATAATCTGTATGAATTTGATTGTAATGTTTTATTAAACCGAAACACAGGATTATGAGCCTAGTGGGGAGACTCCATTGAGGTCCGAACCAGACTTGCCGAGCAAAGGGATGATTGAATCGCTTCGAACAATGCCGATGGACGCTCTCCTTGAGGAATTCAGGGAGAATAACCCATATGAATCCACAAAGGAGCCCAAACCATCTCTCATACCCCGCTCTCCCCTCATCCAGCTGAACTAGAGAAGGTATATAATGGTGTCTTTTTGTTACATTTTTTATGATGAATTCTGAATGTTGGGAGTTTACTAAGCTCCCTTAATTACACAGCAATGTTAATTAATTGACTTTGAGCATGATTTGTTGTGGTAAAAAATGATTAATAGTGTATTGAGGCTTGAGATTCCGCTATATCTTGTAAGCATATGTATTGATAGTTGGTTTTATTAATAGCTTTGTGAATGTTTTGAGTATGATATATAACTTTGTAGTCATGTTATTAATAATTAAATTTGACACTTTTGAGTTATTCTTAGGGCTAATTATATGCATGGGAACTTTTGAATTTGAGCATTTATGCATGTCACGGTCGAATTATTGTGAATTTGATAGGGAATCAAAAATATGAATTGGAGATGAAAGTAGGTGTTGGTTCTATAAATAATAAAGTTTGGAGTGGTATGTAATTGCTTTGGTGAGTTTGTCTCATCATATGAAATTCATGATATTGAAGCTATAAGATTTTGGTTGTTTTATAAGATTTCTTTTTATATAAAATGTTTAAAATTATAGTTTTAAGTGTATAATCAGAATTTTTTTTTAAAAGAAAAAATACTATCTAGATATTATTTCTAGTCAATATAGACCTTATATCAATGAATGTATTGTGATTAATGTTATACATAAACTTATAATGATGGTATAATCCAAATAATGGAACATTGTGTTGGGATATATAGTTGTCAAAGTAGGTTAGAAATCATCTCAAATTTGTAAAATTGTTTTGAGATTAGTGTGCTGTATGAGCAATCAATTAAAGCTTTATGCTAGCCTTCAATTTCTATGTATATAAATAATCATATATTTATATACATAGCCCCCAATTTATATGATACATATACATATCTAACCTCTAAACTTTTTTGCATTTATAGCACCGAAATCTTTCATATCACTAGAAAAATCACTCTAAAAAATTAAATATAATTTTTTATTAATAGTTTAGGTGGAATATATATAAAAATTGAAATTGTTGTTAGAAAAGAGATCATTGATGCATTCATCATTAGCATAGATATCATCAATGGAAACACTTATCGCCATATATTGTAAGACAACTGCTACCCTACCACAAATAAATCTAAAAAAATAATTGTATATATAATAAAATTCAAACCCTTCTTCATAAAAATAAATAAATTTATATACTTAACCTCAATTTAATTAAAAGTTTACAACTATATCATACAATTGAAGCTATTAATTTTAAGGATCAACAGTAAAANTATATATATATATATATATATATTAAAAAAGAATTGCTCAAAATGGTATCAGAAGTGGAACAACGAAGGACTAAAATAGACAATAGTGTATGGCAACAAGACCAGTGCTAAATAGAAACAGTCTGAACATAAAAAATATAATTAACATCGAGTTGAAAGCAGCAAATGAGTAATAGTTTTTAGAATTGAAACATTGTTTACTTGATCTTCTTCTTGGGCCTCAGCTGCAAAGGCAAGAAATAAGAAAACATAAAATTATTAAATAAACAAGAAAAAAATTACATACACATACATATGTTATAACAACATTGATAGAGAAAGGATTTAGGAGCCATTTGGTTTGTAAATGACTACCCCTTGAGATAGGAAGAATGATAGCTTTAGTGATCATAATAAAGTTAATCAGTCTACATGAAGAAAGTAAAATCAACTTCTTTGCCACATGTAGGCTAGTTCAACTCTAAGTTCTAAAGAGTTTAGCAAATTTCAGAAAGAGCAATGAGCAATGCTCCATAAACGTCAGCAGCAATAAATAGTTTGATATATTGCCATGGTATCTAGAATGCCAGATATAGTCTAAATAATTAGCGTTTTAAGGGTATTCCACTCAAATTCAATAAAAGAGAATTTATTCATCATCGATAAGAAAAATGAGGTGAGTGGAGATTGAAGCTTTCATAAAAAGAGCAACTTTTAACCAATGAAAAAGATAAAATGAGAAAAGAAATGATGACGAGAAGAAAAAAAAGGAAGATAAAATTTAGAGTAAGCCTAAGAAAGTCATTCCATATCTAATTTCCTCATATTTAAAAATTAGTCGTCTAGGTATTCTTTTCTTTGAAAACTATCTTTTTGTGATCGGCATAATGCCTTGATTTTGTGAGCTAACATTTGTAGATGGTTCATAGACACACACACACACACACACACACACACGATTTATATCTTATTCTAAAAAGAAATTTGTGCCAACAATTGTGTTTTGATGTGCAAAATCTTCGAAAACAGTTCTTGAGTAAAAAAAACCCCCCCTTATAAACCTGCTAAATATAGGACTTCGCCAAGCTGAAGTCTAGTGTTTTTTAACTCCGATATTAAGATTTTGCACATAAGTCAAGTACTGTTATTTGTAGGATGATTGTGCCATCTTATACTTGGTTGTATGGGTTATTTACTAATGTTGCTCAAGAAAGGTAAATATTCTCGAGTAATTGCTTTTGTGTCATTGTTTGGAGGACAGAACACCAACAATGTTGAAATTTATTTACAAGTTGCAAGGGTTACCTGGTTGCTGTGTCCACACTTTTTCTTCCTGCAATTAACAGCCCGTGGATGCAGCCTTGCATAACACCTACAATAATCAAAATTGACGTTTATATTCCAAAATGATTTAAAATTCAATATGGGAGCATTATCAAATCATGCTAATAATTTAAGAAAAAACAACAATAAATTGCATCTTTAATATTAAAAAAACTTAAATTATAAAGTAGAATCCAAAAAAAAAATACAAAAATACAGTATCAAATTATAAAATCAACACCAAAACCATAAAATTATGAAACAAGCACTAGCATTATATAACAATTACCGATAGTAACAAAAAACACAACATAAAACACAGGACACAATAATACTGAAAGATACACTCATTAGCTAATTCTAATTTAATCCATTTATTGGAGATTAGGCTAATTCAGCATGGAAGAGAATAATTATGGCAGAAGAGAATAAACATGGCAGGTCAGAATAAATATGCCTCAATAGTTGTGCTCATAAGATTTTTTTTCTATCACACATCTAATTGATTCATCATCCCTGCTAAAATGTATTAACATTTTAAAATACACAAATATAACATCGAACAAATAAAATTTGCACCGTATCAATCATTTTAAAAAGCAGGCACTAGAATTATATAATCATAACAGGAACTACCCAAAAAAACAAGATACAGGCATACACATTCCTTAACTAATTAAAACTGAAACCATTCACTTAAGATTTGATTCATTCAGATTGGAAGATAAAATATGGCAGGTCAGCATCAATATGCCTCGATAGATTTGTTCATGTGGAATTTTTTTCATCACACATCTAATCGATTCATCATCCCTGCCAAAATCATAATATAATAAAAACATCTCCATCCATATTATTACATATTATGATCTTCCCAAACTCACACAAACCAGTCTATACGAATTTAGGTTTTTTAGCAAAAAGGGAAACGAATATGCCATAAGAGCATTGATATCACTGAAAAGTTCCTCTAAAAAACATCTTAATGATTCTATACTCCTATCAAACGACAATGCTTTCAATGTGAAACATTAATTCAACTGCCAATTTTAAATAATTTACAAGAAAAGTGGAAAGCACTATGAAACATAAGACATTTAAAAATTACTGCATTTTCTTTCAAAAACTAAAAAGTTATTGACAATCATACGATAAATGCCAACAAATGCAAGTTAAATCTCCTTTAAATTTGTAGAGTAATGGCCCATTTATAACAATACAAATTAGAAATCGCATCAACATCAAACCACAATGCTAAAGAAAGTAAAGCTCAACATATTTAACTCTTGAGAGTTGTTCAATTTGCTAACATTTTAAGGATTCACTTGTGGAGACCGAGTTGTCAGTTTAACAGATGTATGCATAAAGTCAAAGATCAGAATCAAACAATGGTACTTCAATGTTTAAAGATTATATAATTAAAATAATGCATTTTCTGTTTCCAACGGTATTTAAAATTTCAGTACTTGAAAGAAAATTTCAGTAAAATCAAAAAAAAGGTTAACAGAAAAATTCAGCACTTAAACAAGTATTAGTTATAAAGGCAATCCAAGCAGATAAATGAACTTAAAAAAAAAACATTTAAATTCAGACATAGGAAACGCCATAATTCATACGCAACTGAGCAAAAATAGATGATAGAATCGATGGAAGCACCTTTAGCAAGATTATCGGCTCAGGATAACATCAAGAAGCAAACTCAATCACATGTAAAATCATGAAACAGAAAAAAGTTTTCAAAAAACAGGCAAATTTAGGGGAAAAATCCGCAGTTAAATAAATCGTTTAAACAGAGACAATTAGACAATTGAAAGAGTTAAATAGAAATGAAACATACTTGCGGCAGATCATCTTATCCTGGTTGTACTTCCTAGCAAGAGCCATCAGAGAGGGCTCGATGATACCACCCCTGAGCCTCAGTACCAAATGCAGAGTCGATTCTGTTAAGCAGCATATAGTGAATAAGATTCCAAAATATTAAAAAAAATCACAAAAAATGCAACATATATAGATTACCCACCTTTCTGTATGTTATAATCAGCCAGCGTTCGTCCATCTTCAAGCTGCTTCCCAGCAAAGATCAGCCGCTGCTGATCCGGTGGAATTCCTGCAAGATATCATACATCTCAGCCTCAGCATCAAACGAATCAAAGTTTTAAGAAATAATAAAGCAATCCATCGGCACAAAATGCTCTTAGGGTTAGCAGCAGTTTTCGAAATTTAACCAATGATAGAGATAAGGATTACCTTCCTTGTCCTGGATCTTCGTCTTCACATTGTCGATGGTGTCGCTGCTCTCGACCTCGAGAGTAATGGTCTTCCCTGTTAGGGTTTTCACGAAGATCTGCATCTTCACGGTGAAACTGCTGCAAACCCTAACGAACAAACCCAACAATGACGAGCCGCGCCGAATGGTTATAAGGGCACCCCGCCTTAAAGTTAGGTTAAGGTTTTTGTTGTGAATGGTCGTAATTGCCCCTAAAAGATAGAAAATTTACATAGCTGCCACCTAATACCCATGTAATAACAGATATATCCATCACCTAAACTTCATTTTTTATCAATAAACCACTCAACCTATTGGATCTGTAAATAAAAATTAAAGTTTGAAATTAATGTCTCTGACAAATCTCCATCATCTAGTGTGAAACTCGAGATATTAACACGAATCTCGAGACAAATTTTTGAGCAATAAGCATTCAAATTTATGGTCAAACTAACCGGCTCGATAAGACGGACCTAATGAAATCAAAATTTGTCCAATCCGAGTTAAATCAAGACCATATCAAGTCATTAAACCACAATTAAAGGATTTTCATACATGTTTGAAAAATCAAACTGATGTTGAATCTAGCGAGTTCATAGTTGAATTAAGTGTCTCAACAAGAAAAATACAACGAGTTCGATATTGCATAATTCTAACAACATTAAGGCGCCCAAATATCCATCAAACGCCTTATGGTTTAAAAAGTTATTTTTGAAATGTCCGATCAAAATGGTTCCTAGTCTCACCCCTCTCATGAGAAGAGAGCTTGAACCTTAAGAGAAAACTTGAGGCTATAAGAAAAAGTCGAAGTTCAGCACCATTCATATCATCGTTAATCGTCACCGACAACCTTCAATCATCATCAGTAGTCGTCGACCACCGTCGACAGCCACTACCACCGCAAACCATCGTCAACACCCATTGATCGCCACTGACCACTGTCCATCGCCATCAACCACCACCAGCCACCGTCGATCATCGCCAATCATCATCAACCACCACAAACCAGACGCTGTTAGTCAATGTTGTAACTTAAAAAAACTAGTAACAATTTCTCGTATGGGGGATAAGGGGTTTCTATAATCACCAACCTATGGTGAATTTTTATAAATGGGTCAGACCCCGTAGTTTTTTTCTCTTTATGGGTTTTTCCATATAAAAACTTCTGGCATTATTACTCTTTTTTTTTCACCTCAGTATGTGTTAAATTCTTTTGCAATACTAAGACGATAATCCATTACCCTGCCTGCGCGAATTTTCTAGCGTGCATGAGTTTGGGTGTTTAATATGTAAACAAAAAGATATTAGGTGGTAACTGATAGTGCATAAGATAGATGACAGAGAGGGGAGAGAGAGAGAAAGAGAAATGCATGACAACAAATAATACAACTTATTTTTTTCCATTTGTACTTTCTTATAAAACGATCGTCTATTAGAGTTATGGAAGGACAATATTTGAAGTTACATGTTTGTCATTGTTTTAATGAGGGCGTTACATGATATTTTTGTAAATTTTACACACATTGCCAATGGCTCGTCTACCTTCTATCTCGGCTGGTTAAACTTAGTGGGTCTTGTAAGGCATGCTCGTTCTACTATATTGTGTCGAGGTCGTCGATCGACCTTCAATTGACTTTGGCTTAGCAGAACAAGCTCGATTGATTTTGTCTTGTCGATCGGCTTACACTCCAAAATCCTCAATGAGCAGTTCTTGTTGATCAAAGCATTTACATACATACATACATACCATCAAATTCATATATTTTACATATCTAACACCTAAATTTCAGGTTTTACATTTTTACCATAACAATTTTTTATGTCACATCAAAGATATTATTATTTTAATATTAAAATATGCTTTTTTCATGTGTAAATAAGATATTATGTATACTAAAATTAAGTCTCAAAGAGTGTCAAGAGGATTTCATTTGTAATTTCCGGCCTCTTGGAAGTCTTTTCCATCATATATATAGGGGAAATGCTCGTAATTTTTTGAACTAAGTCGAACGTCAAGTAAATCGAAGCAGTCATGCTGACCCAAAGTCAGATACGTTAACCAACCCTCTACACCAACTCAACATAGATGACCAAGCAAGCTCCGAACCGAAGCCTGGCATTCTCAGCCGACCGACTTAGAAATATAGTCGAGCCACATAGTCACTTACATAAAATAACTAAAATACTCGTAATTCTTCTATTGAAACAAGAGCAAACATGTAACTTCACACATTGTACCTCATTCTCTATAAATAAGATGACCAGTTTATGAGATGGATAAAAGTGATAGTTGGTGAGTGTTAGTTTCATATAATTCATAAACTTCAATTCTTATGTATTTTAATATCTATCATATATATTTTATTTTTTTATATACATACCACTTTACTTATATATATTTATGAATATGTATGTTTCATATTTTAAAAGTTAAAATGATGAATATTATAAATGCAAAAAAAATAATTAAATTATCATGTTTAGGCGTTAGATTTATACATACATATGAAATGGGTGGCTTATATGTATGTAAATGCATCATTTATTTATTTCACTTAGCGATCGGTGGTGGTTTAAATTAGAGAGATAGACATATTTTAAAGTTTTGTTACGTAGCAATGCTCTAAAATCTTAGAAAATTGTGCTATAACATGACCTTGATAGTTAATATATTAATAATTATTTCTCAAATCAACAATAAAAATTTAAAGCCGTAAATACTCCATTGAGTTCGACAAGATTTTTCCTTAATTTTATTGAGTTCTTATTCACGACAAAAAATTTCATCATGACACTGCACATCCGGACGACCAACCACCATGCGCCACGTTATTATACATCTCATTGGTGGGCGACCTGACGGTTGGTGGTTGGCCATCTGAACGAGCTGACGTCCAAACATAATTTTTTTTTCCTAATTCACATGTCTGACTTTATTCTCCTTAACATAAATTTTGACAGTTTTTAGGTGAATGCCAAAAATCTAATATTTCAAGTGCTATGTATGTAAGTTGCCCTGATATAAGTTTTTTTTTTTTTTTTTTTTGAAAAAAATATTACAGCAATTTAAAATTTATTTAAATAAAATCAATTCATTCTTCTTTTCATTTTTATTTCAAGTTTGATGAAAATCCAAAATGTTATGTATGTATGTATGTATGTATGTATGTATGTATGTATATATATATATATATATACCAAGAAAGAGCGTGTAGAGTGGGAAAAATTATTATATACGGACACTGCATGCAGAGATGCTTGTGGTGTCCGATTTACTCCGTAGATCACGTTGATATACGGTGAGAATGTATTTTGGTGAACCCCACTTTAAATTTTTTTATTTATTTTTAAAAAAATAAAAAATTGAAATACATCCTCAGCGTAGAACACCGTGATCTACGGTGTAGATCGGGCAACGCATGCAATAATTTTTCGTGGAGTGGAGGGAGGAGTAAACTTGCTGGAGTCGACGGGTGGAGAAGGTATTGACGAAGTAATGAATGATGTAATAAATGCTTTAAAAAATATTTTATTTTAGGAAGATTTACATAAATATCACACATTTTATATATATTTGCATATCTAACATATAAACTTCAATTTTTTTGTTATTGTATCTAAATTGCATTGGAGGCACAACGAAGAAATAAAGCGTCAAAGAGAAGCGAGTAATAGAGAGTGGAGACAATAGTGAATGGTAAAAAACACGTAACATTTATTTCAAAAAAAAAAAAAGACCCTCTATTTGTAGGCATGGGGTTGGAGATTTAAAATTACATTTATGTCATCTAATTATTTGTTATGTGAGGGTTATTTTAGTATATTACACGTGTGTCAAATACACTGGTTGGTGGGGATGTTTCTGGTTGGTAGATTGTTATTGATCGGTGTGTCTTAGGTGAATCTTCTTGTCTTGGTCTGATCAGCTGGTCTTAGGTTGATGATCTTGCCTCAGGCCGATCGGTCGTATCTTCGATTGTAAGGATTACTTCGTTGTTACTTGGGGGTTGATGGTCGATCGACTGATCCTTCCGTTCATTATTATCATGCTTGGTCATCAGATTGCCTCTAGAGTAGTTCTCACATTTTCTTTTTGTCTATATTTATATATGACAATTTTCCTATGTAAGAAAATGTCTATTTAATACATTTTTTTCTGATTTCAAGTTTTGATATTTTTTCATATTTTATGAAAATAAATGGTACTAAACTTATTTACAAAAGTTATAAGAATTTTATGAGTATGATAGAAAAAGAGAGAGAGAAGAAATGTTTACAGAGAATATTTTTCATGCCAATATGTTGTTGGAATGTTCAAATTTGTGATTACAATTCAATGTGTCTTTAGCTTATATTTGGGAGCAAATAATAAGTTGGATAAACCGAACGTGGGATCGACGACATAAATTGCATCATACTGTCAGATGCACGGTGTGATGTAATTCACGCCATTATTTGCACGTCCGGACAACATACATAATATTTTTCATAGAAGGTGATGCAGTTATATCCTCTTATAAACCATCATTATTATATCTAATAAGTCTATATTAGTAATGTGATGTAGTCGAGACACATATATAGCTACTGTCGTGACCATGGGAGGTTACTTTTGACTTGATATTGATTACAGACATATATTCATTCGCTTCCTATTCTCTGTTCTTCCCCTTCTTTATTTTGCAGCTGCGTCAGCAGGCTTGAATGACGTTAAATTCTTCTAGATCATATTTTTGTTCTTTTTTTTCTCTTTATCTCTCCCAACTTTATTGTGATTCCTCCATTCTTTGAATCATCCATATGATCTAGAAGAAATATTAATTAGGAAAAGGGAACCATATAATGACAGACCAACTAACAACAACTTCAAAAAATAAAGAGAAAAAAAGAACAAAAATAATTCAAATTGTATATCTTTCTTAATTTTCATAAGAAGTTCTTAATTACAGTAATTGAGTAAATGATTGCAGCTTAATAAATCTTGCTTGGGGTCTTGATCGTGGTATGATTATATGATCAATATTTGATGCGAATGACTACGATTTCACATGAGTTTCTAATTAAAAAAAAAAAAGATGCACAATTCTGATGTTTATGTTAAAGAAAATATTCATTTTGACAATGTAATTGACCATTATATCATTATAAAGAAAATATTGCATTTGGAATATTCAAACTTTATTGATTGTAATGTTTTTTTATGTTCAACTGTAGATTGTCTATTCTTAGATACCCCAACAATGTAAGATATAAACTTAATTGGACAGTAGTCATTAAGACTAAACTTAGAAAGACTATTAAGGTTCATATTATTGTCAAACCGGCTCATCAAGAGCAAGAAATATCAATTTCTTACATTCCTCTTGATTCTATTGAGCAATATATTATCTTAAAGGATGTTACTAGCTCATATTAAGGAGCTAGTCACATTGTAATTAAATCTAACAATGATTTAATGAAATATAACAAGATGGATACATAATTTTACTTTTATTCTCTTTATACTTTTACTTATTGTGATTTTAGGTTTTTTTATTTGTACAGTCTATTCTAATATCTCCTGTATTTATCCTATTTGTTTCATGCTTCTACTTCTATTTTGCATTTACCTTTGTTATTTTCTACTTTTACTTCTATATTTTTATGCTCTTAGTTACAATTTTTTCTGACTTTTACTTCAGTGATTTCCTACTTGTAACTATTATGATTAATTTATTATTCCTTTTATGGATGACTTCAAGTGACATTGATGATTATAATCCTTAGAGACCAGCTTTGTCTGGCTTCTTTTGGATGAAGAATTAGACAATATTGCATCCCATCATATCATATAGAAAATCAAGACTGTGATGGTCGGGACAACAAACGCCACACCGATGCTCATTAGACCTACCACTCCATCTCTGATTACACATCCCTTTAGCACCCTTATAGCTCCCAACACACTGTCATCTCTACCCTGCTTAATGGCACACTACTCTCGTTCTTATTCGTCCTGGAATGATGGATGCCACAGGACGTCTATAAATTATTTAAGATGAAGATTCGTAAGTAATTTAAAGTATAGTAATTAGTTTTTTTCTATTTATTACAATATATAACTCTTTTTTTTTCATCGAAAAAGCTTATCCATGGGATCACAAAGATCGCCAAGAGTAGGCATGATGCCCCATATATATCATGGCAAAAGATTTCAATCGATATTTAGGAAATGTGATTCAAAGAGTTTGAGGTAAAGATAATTAATTTTGAATTATAATTATAATCTTATATTTTATTTTTATAGTAGCAAAATTTAATTTATATGTGTTTTATATGAGGACTTATGCGGTGATGCCGAACATCAACAGTAGATTCAAAGAAACTTCAAAACCCCGGGATAGAACCACTTAACGAAAAATGTTCAATGTTATCTGCAAAGAGCAGGGCCTGTTTGGATATGTAAAAATGTTTGGACTGAATTGTCCGGATCTTGAGCCACTATTGAGTATCTAATGAAGAGGAAAATTGTACCACATAATGGGGTCTCAGATTGTGGGGGCATTGGTACCTCCTTACACAGCAAAGGCTCAGTCCCCCATACTGAGTACAAGAGGAAGATAATAAGATATATTCAATACATTAAAATGAATTCTACAATTTATTTCTAACTTTTCATTAGTAGAGGCCAATGTTTGAATAAGAGCCCACTGCTACTAAGTTACACGCCCACACACATCAGTGTTAAGCGGACCACCAGTGGATCGACGATACATCTCATCGTGTCCATGTAAGTTGAATAATTATTTATTGTTTCCATTGGTCTTTTACAGGGGTCTTGTTCAAACATTAAATAGATTTATTTGTTAAACTTGTTTATAATCTATTGACCAAATCATTATACAATTTATTTCTAACAATAAATGACCACCATTGGATCGACGATCACATTAAATAGAAATACTATTGACCAAATCATAAGTTAATCGATCATGCCTTATTGGGCATGCTAATGAGTAGTACCTACTGCATTTTAAGGATAATAAAAGATTATATTCAAGTTACCGAGCATTAAGCCAACTTAACCAATTTATTAGCTAGCTTTAAATAATAATTTTCATAATCATTAATGAATAGAACATCAAGTTCTTCAAGCTTACTCACTTAAACCCTTAATAACTAGAGAAATTATTATATATGGATGATGACTTGCGTTCGGATTAAGTGCGGATGATGATTTTTTTGTGTGGCATTAGTGGTATTCGTGATAATATTGATGGTATTGTGGAGTAATAATACCACCAATACTGGCATGAATAAGGCTGTAAAAGAGCCGAACTTGAGCGAGCTCGGGCTTGGCTCATGTTCAGCTTGTTCAAAATTGCTTGAGCTCGAAAAGTGTTCGAAATCAGCTGGTGAATAGTGTGTTCGTGTTCAACTCGATTTAAATGTTATTGTTTGTGTTTTGCTTGTGTTTGACTCGAAATTGATTCATTAAAATTAATTGAAAAAAATAGATGTTGGATCTGTTTGGGGCAGCTACCTATGAAGCTGCTGAAATATAATATGTTGTTCAAGAAGCCACAGTAGTTATTACATTTTTTTTTTTTTTTGAGAAAGTCAGACCGCAATTAGATATCTGCCACCCCCATATAGTCAGGAACAGAGTGAAAACGCTTAATTCAGCAATTTGAAAACGCAGCTTTTCAAAAAAGCTACCACAACACAGTTTACCAAGCGGGCAAAGGCAGTGGTGTGTTTTCAAGCCGTCACCGTATCGCCGCCTCAAACAAGTCCATAGAGTGTTGATTTGAACATAGACAAAATCTATACAAAAGAATACACTCAATCACATTACCATACGAGCTGTTATGTTTTTAACTTAACTCTAAATATATATACTATATTATTATATAAAGATTTATATTATTTTTTATTTCAAACTAAAACGAGCCGATGTTTATAATTCGAGCTTAAAAAAAATTATTCGTGTTCGGCCCATTTACTTAACGAACTAATCAAACACGAGTTATTCACGAGCAATTAAATTTTTCTATAGCGGTGATGATGAATACCACCAATCGTATCAATATCTGTAGGTAGTAATCAATTGACTAATTCCACTCCATGCAAGAAGTTTTCTACAAGGGGCCCACCGCACTGTAACTTCACTGCAGATTCTTCACCTTCAGACACGCGTCTTCTCCCTCTCCGCCATTATATTTCCCTTCTCTTCCCCTCTCTCCAAAACCCTAACCAGAGAGAACACATAAGCTCTTAACAGAGAAGCATTAATCAGCATGAACAGCCTTCCAGGCTTCCGTTTCTACCCTACGGAAGAAGAGCTTCTCTCCTTCTATCTCCGCAACAAGCTCAATAACTTGCGCGGTGATATGGAACGCGTCATTCCTGTGGTTAACGTGTTCTCCCTCGACCCATGGCAGCTCCCCGGTAACTTAGCTGTATTCTCTCCCTCTCCTCATTTTGTACTAACAAATGCTTTTCTTATATGAGACCTTCATTGTAACTTATGTCGTATTTGATCAATGCAAATCTGTAACTAAGGGTGAGTTTGGGACGACGGTGCTGCACTGCACTTTATTTTTCCTATTTTTTCTTAAAAAATTGTAGTTAAAAATTATATTTTACAGTATGATCTGGGTTGCTGCACTGATTGCTAGAAAGTTGATGTATGACAATTTTTTTGAAAATATATTTTTTTTTTTGCAGTAACTTCACAATTGCTTCTTCAAATTGTTGCACTTTAAACTTATCATAAAATAATAGAGAGATAATTAATTAGTTTTAGGGAAGATTACTAATAAACAAGTCAAACTTACTATTTTTAAATCAAGCACTCTCTTTCATCCATTTTCACGCATAAGTATACAGCTTCAATAGCTTTAAAAGAAATCATTTTGATGATTAATTTATAAATATCAATGATTCCACTAGCTCCATGATCTCTATATGTAATTATCCCATAATTATAACGAGCTTTAAAATATTTAGATAATATAATGCAAGAATAATTGAATTCTCACACAATGATATATTTGTTGATGATAACTAGAGTTGTCGGGGGAGCCATGCCTTCAAGATAAGGAGCAATGGTTCTTCCTCTGCCCCCAGCAAGAAAGAGAAAGCGCTGGCGGTCGGCCCACACGAATCACCGCTTCTGGCTACTGGAAAACCACTGGCTCATCGGTTGCAATCTATTCCTCCACTCAACGTCGACTTGGGATGAAGAAGACCATGGTCTTCTACAACGGTCGCCCGCTAACAAGCAAAAAGACTAAGTGGAAAATGAACCAATATCTATTGTTCGACGACCGCCCCACCACCACCTCCACCGTCGTCCCGGGCGAGACTCCAAAGGTATATTTATCCTGCGACCAGTTGCTTTGTTATTTGATGGAGTATTGCGTCAGGACATCGTAGGTGTGGATTGATTATAGTGTGATGGTACTGCACATGCATGTAATATTTTCTCTTGTTCTTCACTGACATTATTATTATGAATGATTAATGNCCGCCCCACCACCACCTCCACCGTCGTCCCGGGCGAGACTCCAAAGGTATATTTATCCTGCGACCAGTTGCTGGTATTGCATATGCATATAATATTTTCTCTTGTTCTTCACTGACATTATTATTATGAATGATTAATCTTGGATTTTTCAGCTTCGAGCTGAATTTAGTTTGTGCAGACTGTATACTGGATCAGGAAGCCTGAGATCGTTCGACCGCCGACCGGCAGCAGCCGGCGAGGAGGCGAGTACGAGCGAGGTTAGATTGTCCGAAGGTGGAGCGAGTTCTGGACCTGGGAAGAAGCCGAGAGTGGAGTGATGGTGATCGTGCATTAGTGTAGGATTGCTTGCTGTAATGTAGAGAAACAAAATTGCAAGAGAATATTTTGATAGAAATGTTAGTTTTTTTATCCATATGAACAGGACTAAAATGTTTTCTGATTTAGTTTTAAAATGAGTATAATATGTGAGTAATTTATTTTATATTTATCTCATAATAAATGAATAAATTTTAATATTATTTGTGATAAAAAAAATATATACTACGACTAGCATTGTTAATGATCGAAATTAAAACAAGCTCGATCTGGCTTGAAATCGTGAGCTAGCTCAAAGTGAGTTATTTGGATTCGTTTTAGCTTAAAAAAGGCTCAATCCTATTAAAAATTGAAGCTACCTCGAAATTAAAACAAGCTTGATCTGGCTTTAAATCGTGAGCTAGCTCAAAGTGAGTTATTTGGATTCGTTTTAGCTTAGAAACGACTCAATTCTATTCAAATTTGAAGCTGCCTGGCTCAAATTGAGTTATTTTGGATCTATTCCAGCTTGAAATAAACTCGAATTTGACTGGTGGCTCAGTATGTTCAATTTTACTGAAAATCATATATACAATTTTTTAAAATTAAATTACTACGAGCATATTTCCAGTCGGTGTGAGCTGACTCATATATGACTCAAAATCGGCTTTAAAAGAATTTGATCCAAACTTTCGAATCATAACTAGCTCGATTCATTTATTTCGATCTGAGCCAAAGTTCTCAATTTTGGAGCAATTAACAATCTTTGAGCTAAAAACACAGTCCTAATTGTGATTTAAATTTCCAAGCACTCAAGTATATTGCATGTGTGTGTGTGAGTGTGCTGCTTGCCATGACTCATTGGTTGGCAGCTGCGTTGTCACTGTTGAACCCTCTGGGGTCACGAGTTTGAGTCCGCCTGAATACATNTTAAATACCCCGGTAGTGTAAGAGATAAACTTAATTGGGCAGTGGTCATTAAGACTAAACTTAGAAAGACTACTAAGGTTCATATTATTGTCAAACCTGCTCATCAAGAGCAAGAAATATCAATTTCTTATATTCCTCTTAATTCTATCGAGCAATATATTACCTTAAAGGATGTTACTAGCTCATATTAAGGAGCTAATCACATTGTAATTAAATCTAATAATGATTTAATGAAATATAATAAGATGGATACATAATTTTACTTTTTATTCTCTTTATACTTTTACTAATTGTGATTTTAGGTTTTTTTATTTGTACAGTCCAATCTAATATCTCTTGCATTTATCCTATTTGTTTTCTGCTTCTACTTCTATTTGCATTTACCTTTTGGATGAAGAATTAGACAATACTGCATCCCATCATATAGAAAAGCAAGATTGTGANATATATATATATATATATATATATATATATATGAGAATCTGTTGATTGAGACTCTGTACTCGTTTATGACTAGAATTCCATGGAATTTCCTAAGAATCAAGTTTCTTCTATTTCTCATTGAAATTTGGTTAATTTATGCTTATTTCTTTATTTATTCNATATATATATATATATATATATATATATATATATATATATATATATATATATATATATATATATATGAGAATCTGTTGATTGAGACTCTTACTCGTTTATGACTAGAATTCCATGGAATTTCCTAAGAATCAAGTTTCTTCTATTTCTCATTGAAATTCGGTTAATTTATGTTTATTTCTTTATTTATTTAGGGGTATTTACATAATTTACTTACGTACCACCCAATTCCTATGCATTTACTTATCTAACACCTAAACTTTACCTTTTTGCATTTACACCCCCAAGATCTTGCATATCTTATAAAAATATATATTTATGTAATTTTAAAAAAAATACCATGCACATTTTCATGCATATATAAAATATAATATATGTAAAAAAAAATTAAATGTTGAAGTTAGACATAGAAATGCATGGGAATTGAAGCGTATATATGTAAATCTTTCATTTGTTTATTAATCGTGTTTTATATCTCTTTTATTTCATATTATAATAGTAATATTTTTATTCATAATACATCAGTAGAAATTTAAATCAAAATATGATAAATTATTTTAATTTTATTTTTCTATTTTTAATTTTATAAATTAATCAATATATATTTATTTATATGACATTTTACCTTCACTTCTTAAAATTTAATGTCGTAGGTGGTGTAAAGATATAAATTAAAATTAAAGTGTTAGGATATGAAAATACATAAAAAGAGGGGGTGATATGCGTGTAAATTTCCATGAAATAAAACCCAATGTGAACTTGGACGCATTTTCCAGTCCTGCGAAAACAGCGTCTACTTTCCCCCTCCACGGTCCTCTAGGTGTAAAATCCGTGTCTTTGTGAGTGGGCCCCATGTATGCTTTTTTGTTAAGGGTCGTTTTTTGGAAAATATTAAGGAGAGATTATTGCGTCCAGAGAACGCATGCAGAATGCGCTCTTCAATCATAGCCACGCATCGCTGCTGTATGACAGAAAAAATTATTCCATACGGATCGGACACCATACGCAGCTTGCGTGCGGTGTCCGATCCGGACCGTAAATCACCTGATTTACGATCTTGATGTATTTCGGTGGGCCCCACCTGAAATTTTTTATTTTTTCTTTTTTAAAAATGGAAATAATCCTGACCGTAGATCACCGTGATCTACGGCTACGCAATAATTCCTCGTATGACAGCGTGCGCTCTCTGATCATAGTCGCGCATCGTTGCTGTATGACAGTGGTCTCTTTGTCATGCAGCAGCGATGCGCAGCTGTGATCGGAGTGCGCTATCTGCACGTAATAATTAGACAATATTAAAAGTTATAAATACATAATGAGATAGTACAATGCAATTCACACACTAATTCGTGTGTTTGTTGTTTGAATGTATTATTTTCTCTTGATGCTATGATAATTAAGAGATTTGTAGATAGGAGTGTAAAAATTGTTGGATTAATGGAGCCTAGTTCACTATTAATTAAGGCTGCTAATTAATCTTTAATTAATCAATTGCTTTTGTTGAGCTCGTTTGGTGCTTCTAGATTGGGAAAAATTATTCCATACAAATCAGACACTGCACCTTGCGTGCGGTGTCCGATTCGGATGTATTTTGGTGGGTCCCACTTAATTTAAAAAAAACTGAAATAATCCTGACCGTAGATCACCTTGACCGTAGATCACCTCGATCTATGATCAGAATTGGACACTGCATGCAGAGATGCATGCGGTGTCCGTATGCAATAATTTCTCCTAGATTGGAATCCGGCCTCTTCCTAATACTGACAGAAATAAGCATTGCCTAATGGGCCATTAAGGCATGATTCCATGCTTAATCTTAAATCAAGAAATTAAAGAATTAATCACTTCCTAAAGTGGTGTGAAGGAAGGAATTAATTAATGGCGTGAAGATCTGTTTTCTTGCTTTTCCTTAGTGGGCGTTGATTTGCTCCTCTCCTCCCGCTATTAGAACCGCATGCTTGGCTCTCCCTTGGAGGCATTCCGGTTGGCGTTGGCATGCTCTCCTGTGTGCTTACGGTACAAAGAAAAACCCAAGCTTGGTTTTGTTGACTTCTTATTCTTGTAGCTCTCGGTTAGAGAGAGAGAGAGAAGGTGAGGAGAGAGAGAAAGATTATTTCTTGCAATCGTCGAGATGATCGACGGTGTGTAATCCTCAAGCTAATAAAATCCTCTGCAGCTCCGTGGACATAGGCAATTTGCCGAACCACGTAAATCTGTGTGTTTTGATTTTGCAATTTTTTTCGATCTAGTTTTTTGATTTATTGCCGTCGTTTTTCACAACAGTCCGAGCTCAACTCGTGTTCGACTAGTTAAAAAATTCAACTGTTCGTGTTCGACTAGTTTATATTTCGAATACACAAACTTTATTAGTTCTCCAATATTTTTCTTAGTGAGCTGAACATGAACTATTTGCGAACAAAAAATCATATTGACAATCATAGTCATGAACGCAACCGTTAAGGGTGTGAACGAGCCGAACTTGAACGAGCTCAGGCTCGGCTTGTTGAAAAATATAATTATTCGTGTTCGGTTTGTTTATATATCAATTGCAAAAAAAAAAAAAATATTCATGTTCGACTTATTTGCTTAACGAACGAATCGAACACGAGCTACTTAACGAGACGAACACGAGTTGATTGTGAACAACGAGCCATTTTGACAAGCCTGTTTGTAGAGACGATATTGCCTTTTTTTTGTGATATAATAAATCATATAAATATAGAAGTTAGAGTCTATATGTTACATGTGTAAATACATAAGGTATAGCTACTAAATCATTCATACTTATATAAGAGGACCTAAGATTCATCACATTTATATATACACAAATATAATTCAAAAGTGTTCCTATCCAAAGTACTTATGTACAATAACAGTGTGACTCCAAGGATTCTAACAAAATATATTTCCAATAATAACAAATAAATATATCCAATATTATAAAATAGGCCTCTATCATCAATCACTATATTTTTACTCCATTGATACCTTAACCTTCTTTGAAAACATTCAAATTCAATAAGAGTGCGTAGACATTTTGAGAGGTTACACGAAACATATAATTAAATTCAATGCATGAAAAAAGCTTAGCATGGCTACACACACCATATAAAATATAAACAATCTCAAATAAATAACTTATCATATCATGATAATAATATTTTATATGGTTTACGTCATCACATGCAACATTTTAAGAAATTTTAATCATCACACGTATATTATGTGAGTTTGGCAAACATGTGGTATTTTCTTTGTGTCAACATAGTAAATCCATCAGAGTATCATATTGACAAAATACTTAATTAACATAATGCATGAGAGTCATCACAATTAGGTCCTTGATAATCACATTATACCATGTTCTCCTTTTATAACTCTCAATATTTAGGGAGTTCACACTACTTAAGCTTTTTAATGAAAAGCCCATTAATTCACTATTTTACGCAGGATATCATTTCACCATCAATTTGAATAGTAATAACAAAGTATTTATTGTATAAACATATTTCTCAATAATCACATGATATTTTATAATTTGCACCATATAGATTGCTAAAATAAAGTACAATTTTATTGAGCAGGGAGTTGTTGAATAAATGAGTATAGACATAGTAGATACCGATGATGGCAAGGACACGAAGAAAATGTATTAGCTTCAAACTGATGATGGAAAGGTGCAAAATGATATTGAGCTTGAAGAACCAACACAAGAGATAAGACAACCCTGTACAAGAGAATTTCAAACTTTTAGATATATGCTACTTCTTGAGTTGCACATATTAAGGGAGATTCAACATGTCATAAATGAGACTCTGTTGTGTCACTTCTATTAGGCTATATGAAGTCCTTTGGGTATTAAAATCAGTTCAAACATGTACTCATCGGGAGATGATCATACATGATATATGAACCATATTGTCAGAAATCACCATAGGATTTTTGAGAAAAAAATTATGGTGTAGTGTAATTTAGGTTCATTCATAGGATAAGAAGAAGAAGAGGCATCTTATGAGTGTTTACAAATTACAATTCAAAGTGACATATGATTCCGAATTTTTATATGTAAGGATTTATGAAGTTGACACAACTGTAGCGCCAAAAACTTTATCCTTATATGAAAAGTAAGTTGTGTAAAATATATATAACTACAGGCAATTAATAATGAGATTCTACACAAGTATACGTATCGTTATCAAGTACTAGTGAACTTTCTTTTTAAGCCTCAAATATCGATCCCACGGTGAAGGTAAAAATTAACAATGATAAATTTTAACAGGAAATTTATAAAAAATCAAACGAAATCACTGTCACTAATTTCGAATGTTGAGATATTAACCAAACTAAATTACTTAACCATTAGCAAAACAGAAATACAAAATTTGAATAATAATTACTAATCTACTAATTATATTTATGTAATGAAGATTTTTATATGAAAAAACATCATTCCCACTACATTAAAATTCTGGTGAAATGAGTTGAGATAAATGTTTTTAATATGTATTGTGCCAAATATGAGCAATTTTAATTCTCTACCATGATACAATGCATAGAAAATCATTGGCTAATCTTAGGTTCAGTCACTAAATCTGTGGCTAGGTTAGGAGGATATCGGCTCCCACTTCAGAGCTCCGACTTCCCTTCACCTGAAAGTAATTTCTCGCTTTAGCTTTTAAACACTAAGACTAAATTGAGGATTTTAGTCCGTCACCCTAAAGATTCTCTAATTTTACACAAAAAAAATATTTTCCTATTTATTTGCACTTAATTTCATGAACGAATTTCTCCTTCATGAAGTCAAATGAGATCCTCACTCAGTTGTAGAACTCATACTCCATTTCCCGGATCATATGTTCCACAATATATTTTAACAAATCAATTGGCAAGACTGAAAAGTAAATTAAGTTTGGAGTTGAAAAATTATCATAATTTATTTTATAATTTAATATTGGCACATTTTGGAGTTGAAAAATCATCACAATTTATTTTATATTTTAATTATGACACATTCATTTTATCTTTTCCTTTCACCATATCTCAGAGTAGGAGGAAAGATAGAGGGAACTACTCAGACTTCATGAGAAAGATACGACAAAACACAAATTTCATGCATAAAAGAAAGTTCATACAACACTAAATAAACAAACAAATTTTTCTGAAACTCTTTCTCAAAGCAAATCATTTGTAGCATTTCCTTATAAATGCATGAAGAATAAATCTATCACTTTTCTCCTTCTCCAACACTTACAGAAAGTTTTACATTAAATCTCAACACAAAAAATCTAAACTATGAAAACAAAATCACTAATTGACTCCAATATGGTAGTGGAATGGAATGATGTGGAGCGAAAAATGAACGTAGAGGAGTGAAAAATGTAGAGAAGCACATTTCTGATGAAATTCGACCTCAAATAGAGCCCAAAGTCGGTTCTCCAAGAGGTGCATCCAAAAACTCTTCAAAGAGTCGTCTAAATACATTGAACCCTCTAGAAACGGAGTCTGAACCGCCGTTGGCGCCGTCGTTGCTGAGTAAAAATCTCCAGCGATAAATTGTCATGTGCCGCCGACGCTGAGCATTTCTTCAAAAACGATATTTTGACTCCAAATTTCATCTTTTTTGTTTTTTTTGCTTTAAACACTAAAAAGCAACAACATGCAAGAAAAAAATCAAAATAACTTCCATTAAAGTGCAATAAAAAATAAGTATAAAATATAGGTCTAAAAATGCATATATTTTCAGTGTATCGACCTAGCCTGCCATCGGTGCCATTCTAAAGTTTTTTTACTTTTGACATACTTGTTTATCATGTACATTGAGCCGAGTATGAGGAGTGAGGGAAGCAAATTATATATCTACTTGCTTGGAATTGGTCTCGTGAGAATCTACATTATTGTGTAGCTTCGACTCGGGGTATGCCAAAAGTGAATGAATGTTTATTATATCAAGATGTGCTTTAGAATGACAACATATACATGATGTGCTTACCAGAAGCTTGCAATATTTTCATTACTTTCAACATGGCTGACTTGAGCACTATGAGGAGACAAAGGGCTCGTTTGGGGCAGCTTATAAGTGCGGGGGCGTTTTTTAAAACGTCGCATGCCGTTTGGTTCGCGTGTTTTGCCTATTTATCCGAAAACTCGGTTCCATTTTTACACCAAACACAGGCTGATGGTCGACCTCGGCGGTCGACCCGCGGTACGCGTTTTAGGATAAACTGCTTATTCTAAAACACACAAGCTGCCCCAAACACATACAAAAGCTTCAGTTGACGGGGGAGCTACCCAAAAGACATTCATGCGACTTATGCTACAACACCACGATTCCTTCTGTTGCCTTTGTGGTTACTGACATCACCATTTGTACATGTTATTTTCTACAACATTCATTTTATTTAAAAGTTTAAAACTGAAAATGATATTAACATATCATAACGAGTTATCTAAAAATAACTTACGAGCAATTACACTTCTAAATTGCAGTAACCTAAGAAAAAAATAACGTGCATGATGGTCTTTTATATTTTTAAAATAATCTTATAATAACGTAATGTATGTGTCAATGAAATTTACTTAATATAATAAACATATATTTTTTATATGCATTAACTTTAATCATCCTATTGAAGGTTTAATGTTTAACTTTATTTTTACTTCATGCAATCAACTTTCATATTTATTTCAGAAGCACCATCAAAACAAAATTTATACACCTCAGATCAATATTATCCAGTCGGTATAACGGTTAATGATCTAATTTATATGATTGTCTAAAGTGGAAAGGTGCATGCTTATTTTTGATTGATAGTCTCTCATTTGTATAACATTAGCGATTTAAACATCACATTTATTTGGAGTGATAAGATAACATATGCATTCACGTGTATTCTGACGTCCCCTAACAATACCATAAGAGAGTAAGCTTCCCATTTTTCATGCACATACAAACATCAATGTATACAATATATTTACTTCATTCTTCAAGGCATACATTACATTTTTATTTGAAACATAGTTATCTACTAAAATTAATGCAACTCTCTTAGAATCTAAGGTCATACGATAATCAAATTGATACACATTCAATGTAATTTAAAAGATCAAGTATAATATGACAATAACATTTATTCATGTAATAAACTAACATACATATATTTCCATTAGAATACTATGATCATATAATGACCGAATAACTTCATAAACTAAACTATCATACAACTATGAGGACAACATAATTTAAAATCTAGACTTCATGACTAAAGATATGAAGAATGATATGCAATCTAATTACATTAATATAAAATAAAATAATAAATCAAAATTACAAGTAAGAAATAATATCATAACTTAAAAATATTATTTCTCACCTTTTAAGTTCCATTTTGCTCTTCTTCTATTTCCCTCTTGTAGCAATTTGCAATCTAACCCATAAATCCATTTGAAAGAAACATTCTTCGCTTTCGAAGCTCACTCGGTGCTCGAAGCCACCTCTTCCCGCATGGGATTCATCGTTGGATCTTCCTCTTCCCGCTGGAGCAATCTCGTGCCGGACTCCGTCGGTTCTTACCCTGTTCCTTCTGAATGCGAGCGATCCTCCTGCAATCAATGCTCCCACCGCTCGCCCGCACGCTAGGGCTTCCTCTCCCCTCTTCCTTCGTGCATAGGACGCACGCGCGGCCAGTTCCCTTCCGCGCACGAGACGAGCTTCGCACTCGAGTCAGCATCCTCTCCTCCGGCTTCGAAGCCTACCCTCTTCTCCTCCTTCGCACAGATTGTGAGCCCTAGGTTGCCCTCTCCCCCCACCCCCCAGCCAACAGCGTCGAACCTCTCTAATCCTGCACCCAATTATTCTTTTTCTCACACGACACGATTTCTGCTCGCCGTCGATTCCATCCTTTCGTTCAGACATGGCGTCGTCAGTAAGGTATGATGCTTATTTCTTCTTTATTCTTCTCTTATTCGTCTGTACGTACCCAGAGCGTTGGCATTCGTGATCTTTTGTGGGCGTTGAACCTCGGTTTTATTGGCATGCGACATGTGCTCTTTGGTCCAAATAGTGGTCCTTTTGTGTCATTTTCAGAAGCTTTGTTGAAATCTGTAGGATTTTATGTTCTGGACGTTTGTGCTCTCCCGTTTTTGGGAGTTTCTGCCATTCGGGCTGAGTTAAATTTTGATCGTTATTTGCGCGTTTTATTTGGGGCCTTCGGAGTTTTGGCTGTTTTAGCAAAGATTGCGGCTTTCGATTCTTATTTACTGTGCTATTTGCTGCTTTTAACATTTTCATCTAGCGGTGATACTTATCTGGAAACCTTAGTCATTGTTAAGTTTCTGTTGTTCTGTAATCTGATTTTTTTCTCTTTTGTTTCTAGCCTAGATTATTTTTACTTTCCTTTTATGATACATATATCTGACTGTGCCTTGAAACTGCAGATTAGGGCTTGGCCACTANAAATAGTCCCACATTGGCTAGGTGTAGGGCCGAAAAGCAGTATTTAAGTCCTGAGCTGCCCACCACCCATAANTCCAGTGGGACCCTCGGTGGAGCCGATCCGTGACGAGGGCGTCACGTGATTGGGTGGAGGAGAATGTCACAGACAAATAGTCCCACATTGGCTAGGTGTAGGGCCGAAAAGCAGTATTTAAGTCCTGGGCTGCCCACCACCCATAAGGGCTCTTTTGGGAGGTGACAAGCTGCTGTCTTCCCTTCCTTTCTTGGCTGCCTTTCTCCGTTATCTTCTTACAGGTCCTCTGTCAGAGCTCTCCCTACAACCGCTAGTGCCTAAATTCTCTCTGTAGCCACCTGTTTTCATGCAAGTCCTCTATCGGTATTCTCCTTGCAACCAACAGTCTGCACGCCCTTCACAACCAGTCTTCAATTTTCTTGGAAAACAAATATTCCTCACCTCCATCTGCAACAGCGGTCAGCTTCCTTCCTGCAACTAGCAGTAGCCCCAAATACACATAAGTTTTATCACTAAGAATGGGAGGAAAGCATCAAAGTTTACTCCGAGGATTACTTCTGAACCATTTACCAATGATAACTTGAAGTACTGAAAAAATTCCTTAGAGATAATTCCAAATAGCCCATCAACACGTGACACACCAGAGTGATATATCTTTCTCCCACTTGCCAATAATAAGAGCTTTAGAGCTTCAATCATAGATTTAGAAGTTCAATACTCTAGTCAACTATCAAGAGGCTTCCGCATCTAGATCGGTCAAATTCGCAGATGAATCACACTAAAAAATTGCTGGAAAAGATGTGAAGCTCCTTCAGGATATTTCTCTTTTTTATTTCTGTTTAATATGCTCCACAGATGGACTGCAATTTGATACCAATCAATAAATTTACTCATGATATGAAATGCATAACAAAATTTCTTGCATATTCTTGTGAATTTTAGGTGGTGGACCTGGTGAAAGTCATTGACAGTGTTGAAATACATTAAGGCTTATACCTAATAAAAAAAAAAATTCTCTACATGCACAAATTATCTCACGTCCATTTTTGTCTTTAATTTATGAGGTTTTGAGTCTATATCTATCGAAAAATAGGTTATGTTATGTTATGTCACATTGGTCATCTTAATTTCAATTATGTTACAAAGTTGTATCCTCTTTTCCTTATCTATAAAAATCATAGTGCTTATCAGTGTACGATTTGTAAAATATCAAAACACATTAGAAATAGTTATCTCATGACCTCGTATAAACCCTTACACTCTTTTTCCATTATCCACAATGATATTTGGAGACCTTTAAAGGTGAAAATCCTAAGTGGGGCTAGATGGTTTGTCTCATTTATTGTTCATACTAAAACTGCTTTAGTGTTCCTAAATGAAGGAGAAATTTAAAACAACCCAAATCTTCTAAACCTTCCATAACATAATTCAAACTCAATTTCAATACAAAATTCAAATCCTAAAAATTGATAATGCAAAAGAATATTTCAATTCCATTTTTAGGTCCTATCTTACAAAAATTGAATTATTCATGTGAGTTAATATATTGATATCCCACAATAAAATGGGATAGTTGAGAGAAAGAACATGCATCTGTTTGATGTATCTTACACAATTATGATGTCTCATCAAGTTCTAAAAAATATATATTTTTTTGGAAACAATTCCTACTGCAACATTTTTTATCAATTGAATATATAGCTGGCTACTTAACTTAAAACACCTCTTCATGCAGTTACCTATCCTCACCTAAGAGTTTTTTTTATCTAATTTACCACTTAAAATTTTTGGGTGCGCATCTTTTGTTCACGACCATTCCCAAAATCGCACGAAACTTGACCTTGGATCTACTTTTTTATTTTTCTTGGGTATGTCATCGACAAAAAGGAGTATAAATACTTTCTTCTATTACCAAAAAAATAATGCAATTCCATGGATGTCACATTTTTTTAAATATCAATCATATTACCTCAAATTTGTTGTTTAGGGGGAGAGTACAAATGAATATCAATTTTCAGATGCACTTGATGACACCTGCACGAACTCATCACCTACTCCATCTTGCCCTTCTATTCTGGTTAAGGATGCCAAACCAACACAATCAACCCAGTCTTAAGTTCATAACTAAAAACTTTGTGTGTATACGAGGAAGAAAAATCTTGAGTAGGTGGAAGACAAATTGCAAAGGAAGAACTGTTCAAACCAAAACCCAAGTCCGCATTCACCTGAAATTTTGGGTAAAGAGTCGCTAGTACTCATGATTATCTTTGTTCTCTTCCGATTCCGGTTACAAGGAAAGCTGCATTAGATAACCAATTTAGGAGTATATAGCTTTTGGGAAGCTATCATCATCGTACAAAGTTTTTGTTTCTAACACGAATAGTAAACAAAATGGAGAAAAGCAGTTAAAGAAGGGATTGGAGCACTAAAGCTTAATGGTTCGTGGATTCCTTCTAAACTCCCTCAGAATAAGAATATCTCAACACCTATTTGCAGCTAACCAACTTCTTAGGATATAAAAAGCTATACTTCTTAATGCAGTCCCATTCATAATCAAATACAAAGCTTTGAAATATTCTTATTAATGCAATCCCATTCAAAGCTGATGGCGATATTGAGATATTCAAAGCTATAGTTGTTGTAAAAAATTTTACTTAAGCTTAAAGAATTGATTATTAGGAGACTTTCACAATGGTTGCCAAACTTAATACTATTAGAGCTCTTCTCTTACCAGCAATTTACAAGGAATGAGAGTGAATTAACTTGATATAAGAAATTCCTTCTTGAATGAGATTCAGAAGTACATATAGAGATACTCCAGGACTTGAGAATGACAAACATCTAATATATAAACTTTAGAAGTCTCTCCATAGGCTTAAGCAATCACCAAGAGTGTGGTTTAAAAGATTTGCTAACACTATGAGATCTGATGAGTATTCTCAAGGTCAAGTTAAGTATACTCAAGTTAAGTATACTCTGTTTGTAAAACATACTTAGGAAGATAAGATTGTTGCACTGATAATATATGTGAATGATATGATTTTTACCAATGATATTGAAGGAGAGATCCTCAAAATCAAAGAAGTTTTTATCACAGAGTCTGAAATTAAGGATCAAGGAACCATGAGATTTTTTGTGGGTTAGGAGGTAACAAAGTCTAAGAAAGGCATTGTATATCACAATCCTAGATCTACTAACAAAAACATGGATGTTGGACGTAAGCCTGTCGATATTCTTATGGATCACAATCACAAGTCAGAAGGGAGAAGAAATCATCTCTGTGGATAAGGGATGCTATCAAAGATTAGTAGGAAAGGTCATCTGCCTGTCACATACGAGGCCAAAAATTACATTATTTGCCAATACTATGAGCCAACACATGAATAACTTATATATAGAGCATTTGTAGATGGTGTATAAAATTTTGAGATTTCTCAAGAAGACTGCTGGTTATTGATTAATCTTTGAGAAACCAAGAACAAAGAAGTGGAAGTCTATACTGATGTTAGTTGGTTGGAGAACTGTCTAGCAGATGGTACACCACATGTTACTGCTCTTACGTATAGAAAATCTAGTGAAATAGAGAAGTAAGAAGCAAGTTGTTGTTTTTAGAAGTAGTGTAGATTCAAAATATAGGACACTCATCTTAAGAATCTGTGAGGGGATCTCGATTTAAAAATTGTTCGAGGAATTTGAATGTACCTCCAATAGAACTACATAGATGTTTTGTAAAAAATGAAACAACTATCAGTATTGCCAAGAATCTTGTGCATCATAACTACACTAAGTGTATTGACGTTGACACACTTCACCTATGAAAATATTAATGGGGGAATTACACACTTAGCTACATTCTTACACACCAATAAGTTGCTGATATATTCACCAAAACTCTCCTATTAAGCACCTTCTCAGAGTTCAATAACAAGTTTTGTCTCTACAATATCTACAACCCAGTTTGAAGGGGAGTGCCGAAATCTGAGATCTTGTGGAGGATTTGATTTGGACAACCTAGAAAACGCTTGATTCGTTTATTCCTATTTTTTCTATCTTATTTTATTTTTATTTTAGAATTATTTCTTTTCCTAGTTTAGGTTTGATATATTTGATAAATTTGTAATTTGGGAGAGATTTTTTTCCTTATATATATATATGTACCTTACATGTGAATAACACAACTAAGAGCGAATTAGTCCCCTTCAAATCAACTTTATACATGGAGAAAATTGTATTCTCTTATTTTTTGATAATCAAATTACACTCTTCTCCTTATATAATAAGGATTGGCTAGGGCAAGTTTATTTACCAAAATTAAAACTTACTAAAGAAAACATAACCCAAGGTGGAAAGAAAAATAACATAATAAGGAGGGAGTCAAACTAAAAACTAAAATAGGAAACTCATAATTCTATATTTTCCATCAAGCTAGTCATATATATTGTAAAGACCAAGCTTGGTATTCAAATTGGTGAAATTGGCAGGAGTTAAAGGTTTAGTGAAGATATCTATGACTTGAAGTTGAGTTGGAATGTAAATAATGCCTCCATTAACCTTTTATGAGATAAGATGTCTATCAATTTTGATGTGTTTGGTCCTATCATAATGAGCAATTGGAATACTAATTGCGGCTTGACTATCATAGAACTTCTTTATTGGATTGGGAGTAGAGTATCCCAACTCATTTAGTAACCTTTGGATCAATATTCCTCACAAATTTCTAAAGCTAGTGCCTGATACTCAGATTTTGCACTTTTTCTGGAGACCACTATTTGCTTCTTGCTTCGCTAAGTGATAAGATTTCCCAGGACATTGGAAAAATATCCAGAAAGTGGATATTTTATTCGTAAGTACTCCTGGCCAACTAGCTTCAATGTAAACCTCTCTCCCTGTTGTCCGATTTTTTTAGTAGTAACCCTCTACAAGAGGTCTTCTTAAGAAACCACAATATTATATAAATCATCTTCAAATATTCTTCATTCCAACTATTCATATATTGACTCATAATGCCGAGATAATAAACAATATCAATCTAGTTTGTGATAGATAGATGAGCTTACCACATGTCTCTGGTTTCTATTCTTTTCCACTGGTGTCTTTTCTTCCCTTAATTGTAATTGTTTATTGAAATCCATAGAAGTCCCTGTAAGTTTGCACCCTAGCATTCTTGTCTGATTTTGTAGGTTTTGGATGTACTTTTTTTGGGATATCATAATACCTATCTTGGACTTGGCCACTTTCCTGCTCATAAAGTATCTCATCGCCTCTAGATTTTTAATTTCAAACTCAGTGACAATAGCCTACTTAAACTTCTCTATATCTTTTTCGTCATCATCTGTCAGGATCACATCATCTACATAGATAATGACTATAGCCCTTTTTACCTCCGTAGAAATGCTTTATGAGCAGTGTATGATTTTCTTGGCTTGGATATAACTATTAGATTTCATCTTCTTGACAATCAAACAATGCCCTTGGAGATTATTTGGGATCATAAAGAGACTTTACAAACCAGATGCTCTTTGAGTAATTTTTCAGTCTTGGTGGGATTTTCATATACACTTCTTCCTTATGGTTTCCATTAAAAAATGCATTCATGATATCAAGTTGATGTAATTCTCACTCTCTGTTCACTAACAATGAAAGAACTCTTATAGTGTTTAACTTAGCCACTAAATCGAAGATCTCTTAATAGTCCATCATCACATAAGACTGAGTGAATTTTTTTCCACCAATCTAACCTTGGACCTCTTGGCGCTCTCGGTTATTTTGTACTTGTCATTGTAGATCCATTTGCACCCAACAATTCTTTTATCTGGAGCAAGGTTTTGCCAAGATCCATGATCATTTAGGTCAAGAGCTTGGATCTCCTTTTCAACTCCCTTTTTTCATTCTAGACTTTGAAGTATTTTATGAACGGACTTGGGTATATGCACACTATTAACAATAGATATAAAAAATTTATAAGTTGATGTTAACTTCCCATGTGTAACATAATCTTGGATAGGATAATTTGTGTGACTTTCCCTTAATCCACTAGATTCTAACCTCTTGGAACTTATGAGATGTGTGAATTTAGGTTTGGTTGTGAACAATCCCGTGATTTCATTGCCTTTATCCTGCTCAGTGAATTTCATTCTCTTAATATACACACAAAGCTTCTCATTATCAATCTCAGGTTGGATGTTCTCAACTAATGAAACTTGGGAGACATGATGGTTCGAGGGAAGTAGAATATGTTATGATGACTCTAGATCAGTGTGTGTATCCAAAGTAGTGTAGGGAAGTGGAATATGTTGTGATGACTCTCCTTCTAAATATCAGATTTGGGACAGTAGGATTGGTTTTCAAAGAAAGTAGTATTCATGGAGTTGTAATATTTTCTAGTAATGGGAGGAGAATACTTTACCCGTTTTTGTTGGAATCATAGTCAAGGTAGATACATTTGATTGAATGTGAGTCAAGCTTTGTGCGGTTGGTTGGTGAATGTGAACAGAAGCAACATCCATATTTTTTAAGGTGAAGATTAGATGAGAACACTCTGACAAGTGGGTATTTCTTTGACAGGTGTGGGATCTCCCCAAAATTTTTTGGGATATTGTGCGAAAGCATTATAAACTTAGATACCTCAAGGAGGTGTCTATTCTTCCTCTCAGCTATCATATTTATTGTGCAGTTTCAACACGAACCCGTATGGATGATATTTTTCTTTGCGAAGTAGGGTCCAAGGATAGAGTTGATGTATTTCTTTGTGTTATCAATTTTGAGAATCTGAATTTTGTTTTGGAATTGAGTGAAAATTATGTTATAGAAAAACTAAAAGTTTGAGCAGTTTCAGATTTTTTATTTATAAGAAATATCAAACTAGTTTTAGTGTATTCATCAATAAAGGAGAAACCATCTTCCTCCATTGATGGTTTTCAAATTTGATTGTCCCCAAATATTCATTGTAGATGATAGAGAAAGGCTGTGAGGGTTTATATTGAGACAAAGGGTAGACACCAAAAGTATTGTTAGTCAATTGGTTGGTTTGACACTGATAAAATTCTAGCTTTTTATTAATAAAAAGATGGAGATATAAGTTTGCAACATAATGAAAATTGGTATGATCCCAACGACAATATTATAACAAAACAGGAATTTGAACAAACTCAGACACAACAATCTCGAAAATATGGGAAGAGGACAGTGAAAAAGACACTTCTGTTTTAAGAGAATAGTTTTCCTTGAGCACGTATATACCTTGATGCAATTTAATATTGTCAATCACCTTCCTCGAATCCACCACTTGAAATTCACAAGTTTTAGAATTTAATATAGTATTATAGTTTAAGTCACGAGTAAGTTTGCTAAATTAAAGTAAGTTGCAATCTAAATGTGGAACATATAACACAAATAAGAGTCAACTATCTTGGAGTGAGATCAATCACAAGTCTAACAAATTTGCAATTAGTGAACACTTGGTAGTTGAGAGCATGTATATCTCTAGTCATGTGATTAGAGGCAACTGAATCTATCATCCAAAATTTAAATCTTCCATTGTTAGGGAGATAGGAGGACATGATACCTTGGTGTATCATCAAGTCGGTAAGCTGCTTAGTTATGCTCAAAAGAAGTTCCCTCAATGCCTCTAGTTGTTTTTTAGTAAATGGAAACTATATGGAAACCCTACAAATTGGAAACTGGGTCAAGGGAGGCATACTTCTTTGAGTTTATGGTTTGTGATAAAAGTGAGATTTTCGGGACTGTTTTTTTAGAATTCCTGATCTCTGATTCCAAATTGACGTCCAGTGTAGAGCTAGAGATCAACATGTTGTACTTTGTCATAAGCCCCATGCACGTTTAGGGTTGGAAATAATTTCTGGTTGATTGCACCGTAGAAGAGAAGGAACCCCTGTGGCTGCTCTGCATTCTTGCTTGGGAAGAATCGGCTGGGATGGCAAGAAGATATCAGAGCGCAATTGATATTCGTAAGGAAGAGAAGATGACAGTGGTTGAGTAAGGACCTACAAAATGCGGCTCTAGTAGAACACACTGGAAACCTGTGCGTATGGAATTTGCGAAAGAGAAAATCCACCTTTCTGCAGGCTGCAGAGATGCGGAAGCCTGCACATGCGCGATTTGAATTAGAAAGTGAAAATCGACCTCTCAGAAATGCGGAAATCTCTGCACATGGGATTATTTGCACTAGAAAAAGAAAGTTCACTCGAGCCGAAGGGAAGTAATGTTGTTTGTTGGGAGATGATTGCAGAAGGCGTTCTAGAGGGCCTGCACTGTATGCGGTCCACAGGGAGACAATCCGGCTAATGAAAAATGTGACCTGTATGGGCACACCACGCTTTTGCTGCGTGGGTCTATAATTACATGCAAATAGAAATGTAATAATGTAAGAGAGATATTGTTGAAACTATCATCTATCAAACCCAAGGACTTGGAAATTTATATATGGTTCAAACATTTGAAAGATGGGGGATTTTGAGCATTTAAAAAGTGCTTTAAATATTTATAGTATAAGGGTACATGCCTCTAAGGAGAGATAGTCCACGTAGATATAAAAAGGGGCCTTTACATACATAGCACACAATGCTAATGCATTTACATATCTCACAACTAAACTTCAATATTTACACACACACATCACTCAAACCCTTAATATCACATATTTTAAAAATAAATAAACTTTGTCATACGTAAGTTTAAAGCATTTAAGCTTATGTATGCAAATATGAACGTTTAGATGTGAGATATGTAAATGCATAAAAATGATTTGCTGTATATGTAAATTTTCCTATAAAAAAAGATTGGTTGCATGTTTATATCGATATCATTGCTCTTTAGGCAAAGGATCTAACTAAACAATAGAATGACTTGGCCAAAAAAGACAACTAGATCGGGACAATACTTAACTGGATGGGTTGGCTAAGTTGAGAAAAAAAACCTAGAAAAGGCTAGGAATATTCTTAAGCAAAAGAGTATGGTTAAATCGAGGGATATTCTATCTAAAAGAGCATGATTAGCTCTGAAGGAGACGTTGCTGATAGAGCATGACTATGTTAATAGTGATTTGGCTAAAGGAACATGAAAATACCTAGAATAGATTTAGCCAAAATTGCATGGCTAAGTCAAGAATAGTATAGTCAAATGAGCATAATCATTGGACGTGTCTCAAGGGTTTGTGACTTTCAATATCATCAAAATCTAGAAAAAACTTAACTAGCCTATCCTAAAATATTTTGTAAACAAAACTAGAAGGTGTAATAGTGTTTAATGGCTAGTTACAATTGCATTTAGATGTGTAGTCTTTGACTTGCCTCATATTAAACGAGCCCGATACAAATCATTAATTCAGAATCAAAATCAATTTACAAAATTAGGCATAGTCAACTGACTTCTGATTCTAAAATGATATCTAAAAACAAGTAAAAGTATAAAACGCATATGTTCAAAGAACACAATCAAACAATCCTAGCCAACTTGTGTAACTGTTCTAGAATAGATTTTTGTTCATAATAGCTTGCAGCAAATCCGATGAAATTGATTTTTGAGTATTTTAGATTTTCAAAAGAGCTTTTAAAATCCTTAAGGGAATTCTCAAAATCAGAAAATTTATTTGTCAAAAAATATTGAAAAATCCACTTCAATTTCTTGTTTATAGGGCAACGTAAACATTTATTTTCTACTTCCTGCAATAAATTATTTCTGATTAGTTTGGCCTTACAAAACTAATTAAGAAGGCCCATCCAACGATTCGTTGAAGTTCCACCATTCTTTGTAATTTGAACTACTATAAAGCTTCCATCATATTGCAATATTTCCAAAAATCTTATTGTATGTCAAATGATTGAGATGATTATAATGAGGTTTCTAGGGCATTCTACTTACATTTGGTGTACTGTTTTGTTTTAAAATAGTTTCTTTGATGCAGGTGTTTGCCAAGCAACATATTGACCTACTCACAGCTCAGGCTTGGTTCTTCGAAAGCAAGCAACTTGAGCAGGAGGTTACTTTTTTACCTAAATATCTATGACAATACACTTGTTTATTGATCAATTCTGTAACATTAGCTGATGTCTTAGTTCAATATAAGCGATCATTAGTCATTATCAATCCAGCTATCTTTTACTGATTCTAGTTTCTGGAAACAATTTAAAGCTTCGGGTCAATATTCATGGCTGATCTAGTGATGTCTTACGGGAGAAAGAAATTTTTTTGTCTAACCATGTCAGTCATTTTTATTCCTAATGGTGGAACTTGGTGTTCTACTTTTTTTTGAGTATTTTCTGAAATTAAATCCAAGTTCTCCATTGATAATAGCACTTTGGTTTTTCTATTCACTATGTCGCAGGTCATCGTTTGTCAGACGCGACAAATAGTCACAATTGGCTACATAAGACCAGTTCGGTTCAGGCAAAGGAAGGATCAACTGGTCTTTCCAAGCACAGAGTTCCCTCCTATTAGAAGTGGGGCCCAGTCCTCTTTATCTTATGTCTATGCGTGTCCTGTTTATTGTGTGTGAGGGCAGTTTTTGCTCAGATATCTGTCAGGACTGCCATCAGCTTAGAGGGTTGTATCTGAAGGTGAGAAATTGCTATGGTAGTCTATTCATCCCCAAACTGCTCTCCGATTCCTCCCTTGAGGCGCCAATCTGCTGTTATCGCCTCCAGCCAGCCGCCGACCTTGCCGCCATCCTCCCAGCTAACAACCCTCCAAATCGACTGTCGCCCACCGGCTGACGAGCCCCCTGCTTGCTTCCAACCGAGTCAACATCACAACCAATACCGTTTCCACCCTTACTCCTTGTTTCCATCAACCGGACAACCCTCGCATGTCCCCCGACTGTCTACTTATTATATGACCCTGAGGAAACCACCGTCTTGTTGTTTTCTGCTTACCAACCGTATTTTCCACACCGAGCAACCATTCAAACCCTCACCTACCACCACCACTACTCTATGAATTGCAAATGGAAGGAGGACATCAATTTTGAATCAAGCATGGATTAATGACAAGGCCTTAGCTAAGGGGCTCACGTTCGTTTACGCTGCTGCTGTTGAGAATCTCATGGTGGCGGTGTTGAGAATGGGCAACGAATGGAAGATGCTCCACGGCTTTCTTGGCCTCAGCCTGATTGAGCAGATTTTATTGGTTGAAACATTATAGGAAGTGCATGATGACAAACCAGAACAACTTTAAACTGACTTGGGTGCTGCGCATTTTTTGATCCAGGGACAAATTTATGTTGTTCGGCCGGCTAAGGCTACACCTAGGGGAAAAACTATTTTGGTGGTGTCTCCTCTACAATGCCACACCGACGAATTCTTGGCTAGTTGGCAGGGTTTTGGTGAGGTTTGAAAGTTCCTTTAGGGATGCGAGGATGAGGAAAACCGTGACCATCTTTCTATTAAGTGCCTTGTTGTTAAGGAGGTGATGCAAACTTTACAAAAATGGGTGTTTAGCTCCATTGTAGATGTTATCGAGAAGCTCACGACTTCTTCTAGATCCCAGATTTTGCTAGCTCGCATGTACTGCCATGTTGGCCACCAATGTTGGAGATCCCAAAATTCACTGAAATATGGATGATCCCTTGCTACACCTATTATTATGGCGGCGACGGTGCTCGAATCTCTAATCGGGACACATTGCTTTCGCATCCCGGAGCACTAGGACACTGTCCAGCTAAATTGATAGTGCTACCCCTCTCCTATTTCGAGTTGGATTAAGGTAAATGTGGAGAGTGCACTTCTTCCCAACCACCGTGCCGGACGAACACAGTTTTTAGAGATGAAAATAGGAAGCTACTTTTTGCTATGTGACGCCAACTACAACATTGGGACAACGGATTCGTAGAACTCCAAGCTATTCTCTCTATCCGATATCTTCTCCAACCTTGGATGCTGGAGGCTAATGGTATTATTATGGAAGGCGGAGCGCTAGTATCATTTACTACATGAGAGCTTCGATGGCTTGAAAGACTTGGAAGGACAATCCCGAGCAATGCCACACTTTTACGATTTTTATTTTGTTTAGATGTAATAGCTAGTTAAAAAATTATTAATAGTAATTTATTAAATGAAAAAAAGGTTAATAATCAAACATAAACAACCTTTCGTTACTACTTAAAAAATTGTGTATTCTTTCGAATTGAATGCGTCGAATCAAAGTGAGGGATAAAATCAACGAAGGAGATGATGCAGCGGTAAAAGGAGAAGAAGAAGATTTACCTATAAAAAACGAATCTGAGTGAAAAGACCAACCCTTGCTGAAGGAAGGAGCGGCTTGTGTTTAGGTTCGTCATCGTTATGTGAGAAGGAAGCCTTTACCCTAGCCGTAGGTTGAAGAGATGCATCTTTGTTGAGAGGAGGAAAGTCGAGCCAAGGAGAAGAAGAGGAAGAAAAGTTTGAAGGAGAAGACACGACGTGTGTGACGAGAACAGCGTTGTTTGCTGGAGAAGGCTTGACGCTGCCTGTGAGAGAGAGAAGAAGAGGCAGGGCATTGAAACCAGAGGAAACAACTTTTAGGAGGAGTTTCTACACCATCTGCGCAAGGGAGAAGAGAGGGAGCCGAGCCTTCGTGCGGGAAGGCTGTCGTTCGAGCTTCTGAGGCGTTCGAGCTTCTGAGGCTGAGGGATTTATTAAGGTAAAAGTTTGGTTTTATTTATTTTAAATAATGAAATTTAATATATTATATTTTATTATTTTAATTAATAAATTTAATATATGTTGTGCATTAAGATATTAACAGTAAAGAATAACGAATCTGATTTGGTTTGGAGCCGAGAAGATTGCCGACGGTGAAGATAGTGGTAAGATTCATATCTCTTTTATATTCCTTATATTATTATTTTAATTATCATTATGTGGATATTAATTATCACGAGTCAAAATTAGTGATTTGAATTGGGAGGAGTAATTGGGTTTTGGTATCGAAAAATTTTGAGTTTTGCTAGAAGAGTTGAGGTAAATTTTACAATTCTACTTTGTGGCTTTTAACTTAGAGGAACATAAATGCATAAATTAATGTGCATTTTGAAATTATTTAGGATCGTGATATCGTGGCACTAAACTGGTAAAAGACTAGCGAGTGTTAAGTGGAGGATTAGCTAATAAAAAATCTTCAAATAATTGAGATGAGTAATTATATTTTTAAATTTCAGTAATTATTTCTATTTCAAATTGTATATATTTGATTTCACGTCTTTCATAGTTTAGCAATAAATTTTTCATATCGTCAGATTNAGTTGAAGAGATGCATCTTTGTTGAGAGGAGGAAAGTCGAGCCAAGGAGAAGAAGAGGAAGAAAAGTTTGAAAGAGAAAACACGGCGTGTGTGATGAGAAGAGCGTTGTTTGCTGGAGAAGGCTTGACGCTGCCTGTGATAGAGAGAAGAAGAGTTAGGACATTGAAACCAGAGGAAACAACTTTTAGAAGGAGTTTCGACACCACCTGTGCAAGGGCTAAGAGAGGGAGCCGAGCCTTCGTGCGGGAAGGCTCTCGTTCGAGCTTCTGAGGCTAAGGGATTTATTAAGGTAAAATTAGGTTTTATTTATTTTAAATTATGAAATTTAATATATTACATTTTATTATTTTAATTAATAAATTGAATATATGTTGTGCATTAAGATATTAACAGTAAAGAATAATGAATCTGATTTGGTTTGGAGCTGGAAAGATTGACGACGGTGAAGATAGTGGTAAGATTCATATCTCTTTTAATTTTCTTATATTATTATTTTAATTGTCATTATGTGGATATTAATTATCATGAGTTAAAATTAGTGATTTGAATTGGGAGGAGTAATTGGGTTTTGATATCGAAGAATTTTGAGTTTTGCTAGAAGAGTTGAGGTAAATTTTACAATTCTACTTTATGTCTTTTAACTTAGAGGAAATATAAATACATAAATTAATGTGCATTTTGAAAATATTTAGAATCTTGATTTCGTGGCACTAAACTGGTAAAAGACCAGCGAGTGTTAAGTGGAGGATTAGCTAATAAAAAGATCTTCAAATAATTGAGGCGAGTAATTGTATTTTTAAATTTCAGTAATTATTTCTATTTCAAATTGTATATATTTGATTTCATGTATTTCGTAGTTTAGCAATAAATTCTTCATATCGTCAGATAGGATAGATGTGCATGCTAAATATAGTTGCATAACAGTTTAGTTTAGACAGATATCAAATCATTGCATGATTTTAGTAGAGGTCAAAATACAAGCTTATCACATGATCGCATATATATATGTTATATTATTATTTAACTTCTAGAATTTTAGTAAATGTGCATATATTAGTTGATTTCATAACCTATAGATATATTAAGTTTGCATTATTCATTGGTAGATAGAGGTAAATGTTTTGTAGAGGGAAATGCATGATTATGGAAGAATCGAATAACTTATATATGAATGCTTGTATGTGCATGTTCAGAAGAGTCACCCTCTAATGGTACAGACAGCGAACGTCAGTGTACCTACGCGCGTAGAGATTTTCTTGTGTCATTCACCGAGCAGAGGACGGTGGAGTAAGTTGACAATGTAAAGCAACTGAAGAAAATGATTACCAACTTCAGCCGTATGAGGGTGAGATGCTTGTGGTTTGACAAGTCCTTTAGATTGATGCGTCGAGAAAGCAACAATGGATGTACCATAATATATTCTACACTTTGTGCACTGCGAAGGGAAATGTATGTAACATTATTATCAATGGACGTAGCAACAAGAATGTAGTGTCACCGCTAATGGTGGACAAGTTGAGCATCATGACTCAAAGAAATCCCTAATCATATTCTTTGGCATGACTAAAGAATGTGAATAAGATCGTCATTTACAAAAGGTATCTCGTGGAGTTTTTTATTGGGAGCCAACTGCAGGATTAGGTTTATTGCGATGTGATGCCCATAGATACATGCCACTTTTTGCTGGGGAAATTGTGGCAGTATGATCGCAAGACTCAACTTGATGGGTACAGGAATTTCTACCCATTCACCAAAGATGGTTAACATATAGTTCTTCTACCTTATGCAGAGTCTGAGACTACAAGTGTTCTTGTCAACAGAGAAATATTGGGAGGATCAGTTCTAGTTGTGACAGAGGACCGCGAGAGAAAAGAGCTGGTAATAGACATAAGACAACTAGTACAAAGAGAGTTTCAAAACATCCTATTTGTTAGCTTATCACCTTGGCCTCCACCATTTAGAGAGATTCAGATTATCCTAGCCATAGCTTAGCATCACATGTATCCTAAGTGAAGTCAACTTGTATTTATACATTCAATGCAGGTATCCATCCACAATATGCAAAAAATTTTAAATGGATTAGTGTCAAACGTAGAATTACATTAAAACCTATAGACAATTATTTTTGCTTAGTTAACGTGAGATTATTTTATTTGAATTGACGAAACAACCATACAGAAGTTCTCATTCGATTGTCTCGAGCTTGTTGCTTCATGTAACTATTCTGGAATTCACAGACATCATAAGAATTCATGAAATTTGGGCAATATCATGATTTAATGCAAAACTCAACTCATTTGCCAAAATATATCTGAAACAGACTTCTCAGCATAAATTTACTTTTTTGATTCTGCCTATTCTTCTTTCCACTTCTTCCTAATCCCTTAATCCTTTATTTCCCTCACTGATTTTGTGCCAAAATCTTTTACGGAAGCTCGCAAACCCAAGTTCGACGCTTCGACACAAGTTCGATGTCTGCTACGGCTATCAGAAAAAAAATTGCACAAACTTGTTGCAAACGTCAAAAATGGAGAAAGAGAAAATAAAGGAACGTTTAGAATAACCTTAAAGAGGGTTCTATACTACCAATTTCTCCCTATAGCTTCAGATCGTGGTCCACAACTCCCAGGACTACTACTCGTTCATCTGTTACAGTGCAGTATCACACAGAGCTTGTGGGATAACCTTTAGTTGGGCGAAACCGAACATAGAGAGGGGAAAATAAGGAAATGCGACATTATATCTCACCCTCCCTTTTTCCCACGGTTCGATCAAAATCAGGTTGATGCATGTGCACTTAAGGTGCAAGAGGGTTGGCTAGCTATAGTAAATGCGAGATTAGGAGATAATTAATAGATTTATTAAATTAATTAAACTTATAACTTTCAATTTTATATCTCAATTTAGGCATAATTAATACATAGTGTTTTATATCGAATTGATTGTTTTGACACATAGAATTTTTAAAAAATAATTCAATTGAATTATGAGCATGTGAAATTTAGGGTACATTTAAAGTTTGCCGAATCTTTCCTGATTCTTAAATTTTTGGGCGATACACTTATGCTAAGGCGTATGCGAAGCAAATATCCCATAAGGCGTACCCCTCAACACATACTTTGTTATGATTGCACAGAGGCACACATCTAATTGTGCAATTTTAAACACTACTTCTAGCTTGTTTCTCTAACAACAAATAACAAATCTTTCCTAAGATCTTAATTCTTGATGAGTTCATAGTAAACCTTTTGAGCTTTATTTAGCCTTTTGGGTACCAGCAAATTGTGCAACAAAGATTCGCTTAAACTTCTTAAAGCGAGTATTAACTCTTGATGGTAAATTATTGTACCAGCAAAGAGTTGATTCCTTCAAAGCCATAAAAAACAATCTAAATTTTAATGCATTATTTATTCTCGGTAGACAAGCGACTGATTCGAGAGAAGCAATAAGATGAACCAGATCATATCTCACTTTGTATGGCTTAGAGATAGAATTTTAAACTTATTTTGCACTTTGGCCTTTGTAATCTCTTTGAAGAAGGCATTCTCCAGTGGTTGCCTCCCCTTTTTATCTTCTTTTCTTCTATCCCGCATATGATTAGAAGGGGAAAAATCTTGGCTTTTTGGATAGTTTGTTTCATCATTTTCATCGGCCAACGTTGATTACATCTTTTCTTACTTTTCGAACCATGGATTCTGATGAAGCAGATGTTAACTCCACTTTAGGCATCATTTTTGGCATAAGCTCCATTGCTTCTCTAATATTATTTTTCATCTGTTTTTTGAATTCATTCATCAATTGTACAATAAGTTATTTTATGCACTCCAAAATTTTTTGAAAAGCTAGTTTTTTTTTTTCATTTGAAGCTCTTCTTATAATTTGTGGCTTGACCCACACTATATAACTGAAATAATAATAATTATTATAATTGAATGGATATAACAAATAAGCATCTTTTTTAGATCTTTTTAGATACGACATAAGTAACATGAGTGAGAGCAGAAATGGGGAGAATGATAGAGACAACAGAGAGCAACGACAATGAAGAGAAGAGAAAACTAACTTGTTGGTCGTAGTAGGCGTGGTTGGATGTCAAGTGAGGAAGTTGACACTTTGTGCACAATGTATTCGCAAATCGCGACCTGAGACATTGACATCACTGCAGTGCGAGAGGAAATCTCTTTCTTGATCGAATGAAAAAGAAGCCAGAGGAGGAAAGGGAGCCAAAGCTTCTGTGTGTGTGCTCTGGGACGAGCCGAATCGATGGAGAGGGAGAAGAGAGAGCTTGCATGCGCGAGCTAGGGCAGTTGACCGAGCGACTCTTCTGCGAGAAGAGGAGAGGTTGAGTGGCTTAAGCTCACATGACAACTTCCGCTCGAGAGTTAACGCGGGCAACCAATAAGTTGGGATTTATGTTATTTTTTTTATTAGAATAAGTAATACTAAGTTAGATTAATGTTATGAGTAATACTTTGAAATGTTAGTGATTATAAGCAAAAAATATTGAAGAAATGAATAATTGGATTTAAGTTTCAAGACGAGGAAGATTGGTGATAGTGAGGTAAGGGTATAATTTTGAAATTTGAATTAACATATTTAATTAATGATATAAGTACTTATTTATGATTCAATGTCAGAAGGACAAGCAGAAGGAAAGAGGTTGAACCAATTCAAATTGTAAGGAGGAAAGAGAATCCTTGTTTGCAGGGAAGTTAAACCAAGCCTTTTAAGCTAAGAGTTTATTCATAAAATTATATATATTGGTGTTGGAACCCTTTGAGTGTTTAATGTAGTTTTTTTGGGTTTTTGTGGTGAGATTCACCTACCACACAATTTTGTACCTTTNGAGTCCCTGTATATATATATAAGGTGTTTTAATTACACATTCTATATTAGTAACTTGTGAATATTTTAGTGGCATAGTTGTCAAGAAATAATTGCTATAAAAGAATTAAACCATTTCATTAATGACTTGGTCTTATATAGAGCCTTATAACGGACAAATAAATTCCTAGACTTCTATTTACAAATTGGATCCTAAATTAGATACAAATCACAACAATCACCCTCAAGATGGGCAAAAGATATCCACTAAGCCCAACTTGTCACATAACCTAGAGAAATCTAATGAGCTAAGTCCTTTGGTGTGGCAGCCAGCCACTTGCTCTTTAGTGGCTACATGACTGCTCTAGTAGTTTGTTATTCAGCTTTTCCTTGATGAATAACCTATTAATCTCCACATTTTTGGTTTTATCATGTTGCATCGGATTGTTGACAATTTTGATCGCTGAATTGTTGCCGCACCACAACTTTATTTGACGAACAAGGCTCTTAACCACATCATCTTGACCTTGCTACTACCTATTGTTTCTTGCTCTTCCAAGAGACCAAGTTGCCTTCTACGAACATGCAATATCCTGATGTGGACTNTTGTTGCCGCACCACAACTTTATTTGACGAACAAGGCTCTTAACCACATCATCTTGACCTTGCTACTACCTACTGTTTCTTGCTCTTCCAAGAGACCAAGTTGCCTTCTACGAACATGCAGTATCCTGATGTGGACCTGCTGTCATTAGCACAACTCGCCTAATCAGAGTCACAATAGACCTCAATGCTTACATGTCTATTCTTTTTGAAGATCAACCCCTGTCCTTNTATATATATATATATATATATATATATATATATATATATATATTTGAAAGCCCAAAAAGCTAATATATTAACTAGAAAGAAAGATATAGATACAATGTGATGGAGGGCCCAAACATGATACCCTACTCACAACAAAACCACAAGGGGTTCCACAACTAGAAAATACTAAAAAGTACATTACAAACATAAAGAAATGTCTAAAAATACAGAAATACATAGTATCAGGTGGCTAGAGAGCAACCCAATTTGGTTTTGTCTCTGCCTTTGGTTCTAGGAAAGAAGCAAGCTAATAAGTTGGTAAGATTATTGTCATTGCCAGTAGTAACCAATGTATCATCCAATATGTTCCCTATCTGGAGTCGGCCTCCATTCTTCTTCTTCCTCCTGGAATAGACCTGTCATACTTCTTTCGAAGATTGGCTCACTTGATCTTGGTCTAAAGTGTGTTGGGGATGTGCAGATTGATGGACATTAGAAGCAACTATCTATTGTACCGACTGATCTGTTATTGGATCAAAGGAGCACTCTCGTGTGTCTTGACATGTGAGTGAGTCTTCAATAACAATGGGTGGTATGAGCACAGCCGGATCTGTAGCTGTAGTATGTTGTTCTTCTTCAGGAACTGCGGTGTTGGGAAGAGGATCATGTTGCATCTTCTCAACAAGGATAGTAGGTGGTTGTTCTTTAGTGATATTCGACCTTAGATGAGGATGCAAACGATAGCAAATAGTAGAGCTATGGCTAAACATACTATATTGAGAGCAATAAGGAGGATGTGGTTCTATTTCAATCTTTCGCCAATACCCGTTGTGCATAGTACCAATCTATATCTCATCCGGAGCTAGTTGAGTGATATTTCTCTCAACTAACACAAGTCACGGATGGTCTAGTGACAACAAGCGTAGGACTATCCACCTTGAGAGGCTTATCGTAAGCAGATGCTAAAGAGTAGAGGATTTCCATGTTGAACAGATGTAATTTTAACCTCGAAAACTTTATCCAGACAAGAATGATAGAGTGCTCCGCTTTTGGATCAAAACCGACAGTTCACTTCAGAATTTTCATAAAACGATTGTCAAACTTGATAGCTTTTTTTTTCATAAAACGATTGTCAAACTTGATAGCTTTTCGAGAGAAAATGCAAGTGTAATCGGCATCATGAGATAACTGAATAAGTATATGTCTACCGTTAAGTAGTCCAATGTTCCAACTGCCCAATAATTTCATAGTTGCAAACTCCTTCCTAATGATTTCCAGTTTTGGGTGACCATAAAGGAATTTCCCCACTAGAGAGAAGCGCCAAGAGGACGCGAGAGTGCCGGTTTCAACCTCTGTGAGATTAAGTGCAGGCTTCCCATTTTTTCTCCAAGCTTTTTAATAAATTTGTGATGACCTCCACCTTCAAGAGCCTCATGGAAAGAGTGGAACATTGCAAGACTTATCGATAGCAAAACCAGGCGCTGAACCTGGAGGAATGTCAAGAGCAGGAAAGTTGCCGGCAAGAGCATTTGCATAGGAACGGAGCGTTGAGGCCATCTCCCTCACAAGACAGAAGAGAAATAGTATGGCAGGCAGGAAGAGCAGACAGGAGAACGGGAACCTTCTGTCGGGCAGGAAACGAGCAAAAGGCACGCCCTTCTGCGAACAAGAAAGCAGACAGAGCTACAGTTCGAGGAAACCGCGTCCAAGCCCTTCGTTGAAAACCGCAGAGGCCTTCGTTGTCGTCGTTGAATGCGGTAAGAACCGCAGCTCGTAATCTCAAAAAGGGACAGCGGAAGCCCTTCATCGAAGACGACAAACGCAGAGACCTTTGTCGTCGTCGTGCGGAAAGTTTGTCGAGCACGAGAGAAAACATTTACGACCGACCGAAGGAATCAGAACCAGGGTTCCGCCTTCGGGCGAAACCCTAGCAGAGCGGGAAGGAAGAAATATCCCCCCCAAATATATATATATATATATATATATATATATATTGGGATGACCCTCACTTTTTCCGTGCCCTGGGGGTTTTGGGGTTTTTATTTTTATTTTTATATGCACCCTTTTTGACTTTTTTGTGTGTTGTACCGTGTGGGTTGCGTGCTTATTTTTTGGGTCCACTCATACAACATATATGTATATTTTCTCTTTAATATATTAGTAATTGGGTTATATATATATATATATATGTATCTTTTCCCTTTGAGAATGCCCAAAGTCTAATATATTAAAAGGAAATATGGATACATATAAATTGTGTGGAAGGGTCCAAGCATGACACCCTTCCCCCACGATAATCACCACATACAAATGACTCAAAAAAAAGAGAAAATACAGAAAATTACAAGAAACCTAAAGAAAAAAAATAAAAAATGCCAAAAAATGTAGTATCAGGTAGCTAGAGAGCGACCCTATTTTGCGTTGCCTCTACCTCTAGTTCTAGGAAAGGAGCCAGCTAATAAATTGGTAAGATGAGTGTCATTGCTAGTATTGACCAAAGTATCATCCAATAAATTTCCTTCGCATTTGATTCTACCGCTCGAATGAGAGGCGTTCGTAACTCGTTTCATCGACTCTCGCTCTGGTCTGTCGGCATCGTTGGTCGCAGATTCTGCTTCACGTGCATCAGTGTGCGTCTTTTCCTATTTCAACGTCGTATGCGTCAGCATCTTCTGCATTGACGTGCGTCTGTTTTCGACACCGGACTCTTTCTGCGCCCGACATTTTCTTTCCTTTGTTTCAATGCTTCTTTGTTTGCGTCAGTCCATGCTTCTCTCCGGCTTGACAACAACTCTGCTTGTTGCTGCAGGTGAAAGCTGCAGTTGAACCCCTTGCTCTGATGACACTTCCTTTTTCTTTGGTCGAACAGGCAAATGCCTCATTTTCTCATGTGGTGGGTAACCCTCTGGTGGATTCCGCAGTGGTATTCCCATCAAGCCATAAGAAATATCGTGACAGTACAGATGATGTCATTTTGTTAAGAAAGGAAGTAGAAAAGGTGAAAAACAACAATCTTTTTCTCTGACTCAGAAATTTCAATCCTCATAGAAAAATTAAGTTTGCTCTTATTGGAAAGTTTCAATGGGGACACCCACCTATGAATGTTATCAGAAAAAAGTGTTGATGATCTCAAGCTAGTGGGCAAGTGGAAAGTGAGACTCATGGATGAGAGACATGTGTTGATTCAACTAAGAGTGGCTGAAGACTACACCTTAATTTTATCCAAGAATTATCTTAATATCGCAAACAAATCAATGAAGTTAGTCAAGTGGTTTCCTCAGTTCGACCCAAATCATGAAACTCCCACTGTACCGGTATTGTTTAGTTTATATGGTCTCAAGCTGCATTATTTTATCATCAGACTCTCTACTCTATTGGGGTTATTCTTAGGGATCCTTTGAGGTTAGATCTGTCTACTTTCAACCTAACCAGACCCTCAGTGGCCAGGATACTTGTGGAAATGGATATTACTTTACCTGATGTTACTGAAGTCTGGCTGGGCACAACCCATAATGGTTTTTGATAACAAATCTTCATGAAGCACATACCTCTATATTGTACCCACTGTAAGATGTTTAGTCATGTCCTTGATAAATGCCACAAGTTTCATCCAAATTTGAAATCAAAGGTTCAAGTGAATAAAGATGGATCTAACCCCATTGCTCTGGACATTTTAGTCTCACTTGGGGAGGATACTACCAGACAAGAGGTGTCTGTTGTCTCTGAGGAACCCCCTCATGACACTGGTGTTACTGTTACTGCGAGTGATGTGATACTGACACATTCAAACCCTATAGAAAATAATACTGATGAACTTTTACATACAAATAATAGTGTTCAGATTGATAATCAGGAGAGCCTCGTAGCTCCACTTCTTTAGGAAGTATCCAGTGTAGAGGCAACTCATACTTCACATATACTAGAACCTATTGTGGGTACTACGGTTGGTAATCCTTCTGCTTCAGCTCTACCACTCCATCAGACTGATTCTTCAGAAGAGGAATGACAGGTCTATTCTAGGAGGAAGAAGAAGAATGGATGCGGACTTCAGCTCGGGAACATATTGGATGATACGTTGGTTACTACTGACAATGACAATCATCTTACCAGCTTATTAGTTTGCTCCTACCCTAGAACTAGAGGCAAAGACAAGACCAAATTGGGTCGCTCTCTAGCCACCTGATACTATGTATTTCGGCACTGATAAGCTTTTTATTTAACTATCTAATGTATTTTTCTATTTTTTCTAGTTTTGGAACCATTTGTGATTTTTTATGTGGGCAGGGTGCCATGCTTGGGCCCTCCCACACATTGTATTTGTATCTTTCTTTCTATTTAATATATTAGCCTTTTTGGGCTTTCAATATACACACACACGCACACGCACACAGATATATATATATATATATATATATATATATATATATTTATTTATTTATTTTTTTTTTGTGGAAGGAGCATTATTCGGTTCCATTCATGTTGATCATTAAAAATAGTACAAAAGATTCCACAGGAAAGGTCCCGTAACTATAAACCAAAATACAAATGACACCAAGAGGGTGACAAAGCCACAAAAGTATAACATACAAGAACATAAAAAAACTAAATAATGATAAAAAGAGAAGAGGAAGCCTAAAAACAAACTAGAGAACTTTGAGTTGTTCAGCTTTGATTCTTCGATGAGGAGTCTTCAACTTATCACCATGAAGTAGGAGACCAAGAGGGGTAGGGGGCCTTGTTGCAACATAAATGGAGTTAGTATAAAGGACATGTGTGGCAAGCCAATTAGCAAGTTGGTTTCCTTCTTTGTAGATAAAATACATATTAAATTTNTATATATATATATATATATATATGACTGTCTAGAGCTCTATTAGGGTTTTCAATGGCAATTTTCGCCGCATTTGATTCTGTCGCTCGAAAGAGAAGGCCTGTTATGACTCTCGCTCCTCATCCTCTGCTTCATCCCAACTTGCCGAAGACCCTCGTCTGAGTCTCGTTCGCACGAGAAGACTAGGTCGTTCCGACGTCTGTTTCGTCTCGATGTTAACTTCTTCTCGATGCTCTCAGCAGGAGACGCCGACTGCTTCGTCTCAACGCTCAACACTCTCAGCAGGAGCACTGATTCACACTCTCAGCATGAGACACTGACAGCTATTGGATTTCGGGATTCAGCAGGAGATGTCGACTGCTACGAGATCTTCTATAGCCTCGACGATACGTTTCTATGCCAATGCACTTGCCGACAACTTTCCTATTTCTACTCGTGCTCCTCTTTCAGGTTCAAAGCCTGGTTTTCATATTGGCAAGTCCTGCAATGATCCTCAATCTTTTCACGACGCTTTTGAAGGTGGTGGTGATCACACTTTTATTAAAAATCTTGGCAAAAAAAATGGAAAATCTGCTCTTATTCTCATTGAGGTTGAAGCCAGTACTCTCGCGTCCTCTTGGCGTTTTGCTCTACTGGAGAAATTCCTTTATGATTACCTAAAACTGAAGATCATTCAGAATGAGTTTCATGCTATGAAGCTTTTGGGCAGTTGGAATATTGGTTTACTTGACGGTCGATATATACTTATTCAGTTATCTCACGATGCTGATTACACTCGTATTTTTTCTCAAAAAGTTATCAGGATCGACAACTATTTTATGAAAATTCTTAAGTGGACTGTCGATTTTGATCCAAAAGCAAAGTCTGCTATCATTCCTGTTTGAATAAAGTTGCGGGTTTAAATTTACATCTGTTCAACATTGAAATTCTCTACTCTTTAGCAACTGCTTACAGTAAGTCTCTCAATGTTGATAGTCCTACGCTTGCTGTCATCAGACTCTCTGTAGTTTGTGTGTTAGTTGAGAGAGATATCACTCAATGAGTTTCGGATGATGTATGAATTGACACTACTCACAATTGATATTGACAAAAGGTTGAAATAGAACCACACCCTTCTTATTGCTCTCATTATAGTATGTTTGACCATAGTTCTATTTGCTTTCGCTTTCATCATCATCTAAGGCCGAATATTGCTAAAGATCTGCCATCTACCATCACTGTTGAGAAGGCACAACCAGATTCTCTTTACAACAACGCAGTTCCAGACGAAGAACACTATACTATAAGTACAAATCCTAATGTGCTGATACCACTCAATGTTATTGAAGAAGACTCACTTACATGCTAAGACACACGAGAGTACTCTTTCGATCCGATAAAAGATCAGCTGGTACAACAAGTAGTTGTTTCTAATGTTCAACAACCTACACATATCCGACACACTTTAGACTATTCCATTGATCTTGTGTCAATCTTCGAATGAGAAATGACAGGTCTATTCCAGAAGGAAGAAGAAGAACTGAGATCAACTTGAGCTCGGGAATTTATTTGATGATACATTGGTTATTATTGGCAATGACACTCATATTACCAATTTATTAGCTGACTCCTCTAGAATTAGAGACGAAGGCAAGGCAAATTTGGGTCGCTCTCTAGCTACATGATATTTTGTGTTTTGACATTTTTTGGTTTTTTCTTTAGGTGTGGTGGTTATCGTGTGGGCAGAGTGTCATGTTTGGGCCCTCCTACACAATGTATATGTATCATACTTTCTATTTAATATATTAGCCTTTGGGCTTTATATATATATATATATATATATATGTATACATGTTTATTTATTTATTAAATATTAATAGTAGGTTTAATTAAAACAGAAGCTAAGTGAAGAGATGAATATTTAGTTCGAGATCAAAAGGTATAGGCCAATTAAAGTTAAAGTTTGAGTTATTTGTTTCAAAATTTATAATTAATAAAATATTAATTGATAACAACAATGAAGGTTGAAGAATATTTACACATAAGATTGGAGATGAGAAGTTTGTAGGACGAGCAAGTTAGGTTAAGGTGAGTAATTATATTTATAAATTTCAATAATTATCTTTATTTCAATTTGTATGTTTTATTTCATATATGCCCTGATTCAACAATGGATTCTTTATATTATTAGACAGGAAATACATGCATTATAGGAAAGATATGGACGATAAATTATTGGGCATTATAGCAAGTATGTATGTTAAATATAGTTGCATAACAATTTAATTTAGGAAGACATCAAATCATTGCATGAATCATGCAGATATATACATGTTGGCTTATCGCTTGACCATTTATACGTCACATTATTACTTAACCTCTAGAATTTTAGTAAACGTGCAAATGTCAGTTTATCTCATGAATTATTAATATAGTAAGATTGAATTTTTTCATTAGTAGTTAGAGGTAAAGTGTTTCATAAGAAGAGAATGCATAATATGGAAGAATGAAATAACTTGTATATGAATATTTGTATGTGCATATTAAGAGGAGTTTAGTCTCTAATGGTACAAGCAGGGGACGTCGGTGTAGTCTTGCGCGCAGATTTTTTACCACCCCAGTCAATTGTGATGTTAGATCACTAAACACTGTTCCGACGGGAGAATATCAGTCAGGGATGAGCAGAAAAAACTTACCACCTAGATAATTGCGATGTTTAGATCGCGAACTGCTGTGTTGACGGGAGAATATTGGTCAGGAACAAGTATGGGTCTTTCTATCTCAGGAAATAATGATGTTTAGATCGCAAATCGCTATGCTGATGGGATAATATCGGCTTAGAGTGTGTTCGGTTTTGACTCTGTTCCTAAGAAAGATGTGAATCCTAATATTATAAAGTAAAAGTAAAGTTAAAACTAAACCTTGAAGTATACAGTACAAGTAAATACATATAGAAGTTTAGAGTATTTTCAATTAGTAAAGGTCATTGATTCATGTATTATTATATTCAATGATTTTTTATAGAGATATGAAAGATTAGCATGTAACGGTCTTCTTTCAGTTTCGGGAGGGGGAGAGGAAATGAAGAATAGGAGAAGAAGAAACGAGATGTCAGACATCAGAGAGTCAAAGGAGAGGAAGAGAGAAGTCGCGACGGAGAGGAAATAAAGTAGTTTAGAAATCGAAGAGAGAAATTCACCTATAAATTGCGTATCATGCGGGAAGACGATTAGAGAGCAGAGGGTTAGGGCAGAGGCTGGTGGAGCAGCATGCTCCAGGAAGCGACACAAGAGTAGGGCAGAGGCGGCGTCTCTGTTGAGGAAGGAGTCAGCAACGTCGCAGTTTGGCGAAGGAGGAGATCCCTTGCGTGCGGTTGGGCCCTAGTCGAGCATCGACAAAAAAGAGATGGAGAGGGAGTGCATGTGTTTGAAGCTCAACTGGATGAGTTCAGTCGAACTGAGCAGCATCGTGCAAAGGAAGGAATAAGCCGAATCTCTCGTGCGCAAAGGATCATAATAGTGTGGTGGAGGGAGAAAATTTATTCTAGCGTGATTAGGATTTGACCAAAAGTTTTTAGTTGAGTATAAACATTTTATTTAAAATACTTATTAAGACTTTAATACTTATATTTTTAAATAATAATAATAATAATAATGATTATACTAATAGAAGATATTCATATCAAAATATATTGATTGAAAAGAAATTAAATGTAATTAAATTAATTAAATTTTATACCATATTTTAGACTTTCAATTTTAGAAAAATTGAGCAAACAAGTAGTCTTTTGTTAAGGTGAGTACTTGTACTTTTAAAGAATGATAATAATTTGTTTATTCTTATATATGTTTGTAATTGATGATATTTATGTGTTTTATTTTGATTGAAATATTATTTTTTTTATTGATTATATCATTATGAATGTTGTAACTACTTACACATGCATTTGGTGTATGCATACGTTAAATTAAATATGTTGAATATATATGTTTATGATGACTGCTTATATGTGAATGACTGACTATGATGAAACACCCTTTGATGATACTAGTGGGGGAACACTAATGTACATGTGCACGTAAATGAAAAAGAATATTGATATTGATGCGTTTTAATTGTCCAAATTTTTTGACGGTGTCTCTTGTGACGGTTGTATATATATGAAATAATATTGATAGATGATGATGTAGATCTATTTGAATACCATATCAAATGTCTATATTGATTTATAACAAATCTTAAATGACATATATTGTTCTTTCTTTTCTTGTATTACTGTAGTTTAGAAGAATAAGTATTCATTGTTCTTTTAACTCAATTATTTTAACTGACCTTTTAGATTTAATTAAATTATTAAAAAATAAGCGATAGATGAAAAAATATTTATAGAAAATGGACAACTATCAAGAGGTAATTTTAATTGTACCGTTTTAGTTAATTTGTAGTGACTCTTTTATCTATTAAATTGTAGAAGAATATAAAAAATTTAATTCTCAACGTCTGACTCTGTACCCGCCTTGGTTATTTCTAAGCACCGAGCCGGATTGTGACAAAAGTATTATCAGATCCCAAGGTTTAAGATTAATTAATGAATATCAATGAAAGAACTAATAGGAAAGTCATAAGAAAATTTCAATAATAAAAATAAAAGTTTAAATTTAACTCAAATTAATTAGTTTAGGCATAGGGCTACAACTGAAATTGTAGAAGAGGAGAGTTCAATAGAAAATGCTTAATGAGTTGTAACGTGTAGTTTATTGTTTTAAAATTTTGAGGACAAAATTTTTGTAAGCGCGTAAGATTATAACGGTCCCGTTTCAGTTACGGGAGGGGGAGAGAAAAATGAAGAATATAAGTAGAAGAAACGAAGAGTCGGGCATCAGAGTGTTGAAGGAGCGAAAGCGAGAATTCAGCCCGGAGAGGAAATAAAACAATTTGGAAGTTGAAGAGAGGAATTCACTCTATATATTGCGAAACAGGCAGGAAGGCGATCAGAGAGCAGAGGGTTAGGGCAAAGGCGAGAAGAGCTAAATTTTTCTGTCCGGAGTCCGGACGTGCGAACAACGAACACAATGCAACGGAGGATCAGACCTCCACTGTATCACTGCATCTCGTACGCTGTCCGCACGTCCGGACTCCAGATGGAAGAATCGCTCACCCGAAGAAGGGACGTGAGGGTCAGAGAAGATGCGACGTCTCTGTCGAGGAAGGAGTCGACGACGTTGCTGTCTGGTAAAGGAGGAGCTCCCTTGCATGCGATTGGGCCCTAGCCGAGCGCCGACGAAGAAGAGAAGAGGGAGTGCGTGCGTCTGGAGTTCGACTCAAGGAGTTCAATCGAACCGAGCAGTATCATGCGAAGGAACAAGCAGAAGTTCTCTTGTGCACACAAAAGCTTAGAATCACATGCAGGGAAGGTAGATAGTTTCTTGTAGCATGATTAGGGTTTGACCGAAAGTTATTAGGTGAGTTTAAAATTTTTAATTCAAATATTTATTAAGACTTCTAATACTTATATTTTGAATAATAATAATAAAAATAATTATAATACTAGTAAGATATTTATATTAAAAATATATTTATTGAATAGAAATTAAGCGTAATTAAATTAAATAAATTTTATAGCATGTTTTAGGCATTTGATTTTAAAAGAATTAATCTCAAGAGCAAGCAAATTGTCTTTTGTTGAGGTGAGTACTTTCACTTTTAAATAATTTTAATAGTCAGTTTATTCTCAAAGTTGTTTGTAATTGATGATATTTGTGTGTTTTATTTTGATTGAAATATTATTTTCTTTATTGGTTATAATGTTATGAATGTTATAGCTACTTATTCATACATTTTTTGTATGTTTGATGGTACTTGTGGGGGAACACTAATGTATTATTGCATGTAAAGAAAAAATAATATTGATATTGATGTGTCTTAATTGAAAGAACTTTTAGACGGTGCCTCTTGTAATTGTTGTATAGATACGAAACAATATTGATATGTTAATTAAATAAACCCGTTTGAGTAACTTGTCAAATTTTTTTAATTGATTTATAAAGAAGCTTAACTGGTATGCATATTGTTTTTTTTCTTCTTGTATTAGTGTAGTTTAGAAGTATGAGTATTCACTATTTTTTTTAGTTCATGGTTTTCTTAGCAGATTTTTTAGGTTTAATTAAATTATTAAAAAATGAGCGATAAACGAATAACTGTTTGTAGGAGATGTGAATAACCACCAGCGAGGTAATTTTAATTATATCATTTTAATTTAATTTGTTGTGACTCTTTCATCCATTAAATTGGAGAAGAATATAAAAATTTGATTCTCACCTTTCGATCGTCTGGACCCGCCTTAGTTAATTCTAAGCCTTAAGGCCGGGTTGTGATATAGCATATTCTAATATTTCTTATAAAGAAATGAAAATCCAACATGCATATTATTTTTTTAATCGGGTTACTATATTTTAGAACTATGATTACTCCTGAGTTATTTTTAAATAATTCATTATGTTGTTAATTATATTTTTTTTAAACACTGTCATTGCCGGCCCCAAGCCCGAATGTGAAAAGTGAGGGATTGTGTTAGGTAGTTGATAAACAACATAAAACTTGTCGAAAAAAAATCATGACATGAATTCTTTTGATCTTTGTGTAAGTGCTAGGGCGTCCCCTGGAAGCGACGAGTTGTATAGCCTGAATACAGTGAAAATTATGCAAGCGCCGCTATACCGGCGCCTGAGTTTAGTGTCAAATAAGGAAGAGTTTTAACATTACGGACAGATGTGGGTAAATAAGTTTGTCCATAAAATTAATGAAATTAATATTATGATTTGATCTTCGCATATTGATACTCTCAATGGTAAATTAATAGAATTTGTTCACATTATGATTCATAGAAAGATTAATATTTTATGTATTCAAGAAACTAAATGGGTTGGAGAAAAAGCTAAGGAGATTGATAACTTAGGTTTTAGACGTTGGTATTCTGATAAGAGTCACATTAGAAATGATGTATGTGTGATTATAGATAAAAGTTTGAAAGATAATATTGTAAAAATTAATAGAGTTGGATTAGAATTATAACTCTTAAGATTATCATTGATACTAAGATTTTTAATATTATAAGTGCTTATGCTCCTCAAGTAGATTTATATATAGGGTCTAAAAATAAATCCTGGAATGACTTAGAAGACTTAATACAAATGATAACTCTTGAAGCAAGAATTTTTATTAGAGGAGATTTAAAAAGACATGTCGATAGAGTGGTAGAAGATTTTAGAAATATTCATGGTGGCTACGACTTTGGAGTGACTAATGAAGAAAGTAGAGTTATTTTAGATTTTGTTTTAGCATATGATTTTGTTATTATTAATACTTTATTCAAGAAAAGAGATGAGCATCTATTACTTATAAAAATGGATATAATAACACAACTTGATTATTTTCTTATGAGAAGATGAGATTGTCGGGATTGTAAAGATTGTAAGGTCATTCCAAGTGAGGATTTAAGTACCGAACATCGTTTATTAGTTCTAGATTTTAAGATTAATAATTGTAAAATAAAGAATATTAGGACTCATCATCATAGAATTAGTTGGAGAATCTAAAAGACAGATAAAATTATTTTTATGAGTAAAATTTAAGGCTTCAAAATTTGGGATGTTTATGATGAAACAAATGCTATGTGGGATAAAATAAGAAACACTATTAAACAAGTAGCAAAGATGTACTTGGAGAATCAAAATAAAAAATTTCTTTAAATAAAAATAGTTGGTCGTGGAATAATAATGTGCAAGAGAACTGGGAAAATATCAAACGACCTGTACGGAGTCTAAAAGAACAATATGTGACACTGAAAATTCTACTTTTAATGATCTTTATAATAGATTGTATATTAAGGAGGGTGAAAAATATATGTACAAATTAGTCAAATAAAGAGAAAAGAAAAGTAAAAATTTAACTCAAGTAAAGTGTATTAAAGATGAAAATCAAAAAGTGTTTTTCTTAAAAAAAAAGATATTCAACATAGGTAGGTGAGTTATTTGATAAACTTTTTAATGAAGTTTCTTAAAATACGATCGGCCTTAGTGATCATAATATCGTTAGTAATAATAAAACGTTTCATTTTTACCGTCGTATTAGTAAAAAAGAAGTTGATGAGGCTTGAAAGAAAACCAAGGGTGAAAAGTCTGTAGAACCTGATGATATCCTAATTGGAGTATGAAAATGTTTAGGGGATTTGGGAGTTTCTTGGCTTACAAAACTCTTTAATATTATTTTAAAAACTAAAAAGATGCTTGAGGTGTGGAGAAAGAGTATTTTGGTCCCCATTTTTAAGAATAAAGGGGATGCACTAGAGTGTGCAAATTATAGAAGAATTAAGTTGATGTGTCATACTTTAAAATTATGGGAGAAGGTAATTGAACATAGGTTAAGACGTATTACAAAGATTTTTCATAATTAATTTGTATTTATATCGGACATGTATACTATGGAAGCCATACATTTATTGAGAAGTTTGAATGAGAAGTTCAGAGATAATGAGGATAATCTGCATTTGATTTTTCTTGATTTAGAAAAAACTTACGATAAGGCTCCTAGAGATATCCTTTGGAGACTTCTTGAGAAAAAATGTGTTAATATGACTAATATTCAAGTCATTAAAGATATGTATACTAGTTGTTACTTGTATTCGAACTGAAGGAGAATTGACCAAATATTTTCCTATTTCTATTGGATTACATCAGGGATCGGCTTTAAGCCCATATCTTTTTTGCTTTAGCTTTGGATGGTCTTACTGGACATTTATAGGAGGATGTACCTTGGTGTATGTTTATGCTTATGATATACTTCTCGTGGATAAGACGAGAGAAAAATCCTAAGAAAAACTTGAATTATGGAGGTCTACATTGAAGTCTGAAGGCCTTCATTTGAGTAGAGCTAAAACTGAATGCATGAAATGTAATTTTAGTAGTAGTAGCTCTAGCGACAACAATGTAACTTTGGGTGATCAAATTATTAAAAGGTGTGAATGATTTAGATATCCCGGGTCTGTTGTTTGGTGATTATAGATGGGGATGCTATTAGTAGAATTCAAGTTGGTTGGTTGAAGTGGAGGAATGCTTCGGGCCATAGATGGGGATGTTAATAATAGAATTCAAGTTGGTTGGTTGAAGTGGAGGAATGCTTCGGGTAAAAGTTGTGAATGATTTAGATATCTTGGGTATGTTGTTCAAAGCGATGGTGATATAGATGGGAGATGTTAATAGTAAAATTCAAGTTGGTTGGTTGAAGTGGAGGAATGCTTCGGGCCTTTTGTGTGATACAGTAGAGAATTCAAGTTGGTTGGTTGAAGTGGAGGAATGCTTCGGGCCTTTTATGTGATAGAAAAGTACTAAAGTTGGTTGGTTGAAGTGGAGGAATGCTTCGGGCCTTTTGTGTGATAGAAAAGTATCGCTTTTGCTTCGGGCCTTTTGTGTGATAGAAAAGTACCGCTAAGACTGAAAGGAAAGTTTTATAAAACGGGTGACTTTGGGTGATCAAATTATTAAAAGGTGTGAACGATTTAGATATCTTGGGTCCGTTATTTCCAAAGCGATGGTGATATAGATGGGGATGTTAATAGTAGAATTCAAGTTGGTTGGTTGAAGTTAGGAATGCTTCGGGCCTTTTGTGTGATAGAAAAGTACTGCTTAGACTGAAAGGAAAATTTTAAACGACGGTGGTGAGACTTGCAATGCTTTATGACGCTGAATGTTGTCCTTTAAAGGAGAAGCATAATACTAAATTAAGCGTTGCTGAGATGAGAATGATTTGGTGGATGAGTGGTTTTACACTTAGAGACAAAATGTGAAATAAATATATTCGTGATAGGGTTGGTGTAGCTCCTGTGACGGATGAAATTAGAGAAAGTCGCCTTAGATGGTTTGGTCACATTAAACATCGACCATCTGATGATCTGATTAGGAGAGTAGATGTTTTAGATTCGACTTATGTTAAGAAAGGNGATGATCCGATTAGGAGAGTAGATGTTTTAGATTCGACTTATGTTAAGAAAGGCAGAGGTAGACCTAGGAAGACTTGGGCTATTGTATTAAAAATGATCTTAATTTACTAGAATTAAATGAAAATATGACACTAAATAGGACTCATTGTATTAAAAATGATCTTAATTTACTAGAACTAAATGAAAATATGACACTAAATAGGACGCTATTAAAAATGATCTTAATTTATTAGAACTAAATGAAAATATGACACTAAATAGGATGCAATAATATGATCTTAATTTATTAGAACTAAATGAAAATATGACACTAAATAAGACGCAATGGAGAAAAAGGATGTTTGTAGCCGACCCCACATAGTGGGATTAAGGCTTTATTCTTGTTGTTGTTGTTGTTAAATATTTTTTTTAGATTCTTAGCTTTTGAGCAAGATAAATATAAGAGAAACAAATGTGTATAGGAGGCGAGATCAACAACTGAAAATATACAATTTATTTTGTTAATTTAATTTTTTTTTTGTTGCTCTTTCGTGAATTTTTGAATATTAAACTGTTAGTGTTATAAATAGAATAGTTGAGAATTGATTTCCACACTTCGACTGTTCATTCCCTTCTTGGTTAATTCCAAGTACCGGCCCGGATTGTGACACGCTTAGTACAACTTTAAGGATGTTGGATTATGATTTTCAGTGATCTCATACCACTTTGGTAAGGGTTTGTAAAAGAGAAGAGTTGGAATATATAAAAATAAGAAAATAAGAAAATAAAGGAAAAAATCCTCTTGACTAAAGAGATGGATCAGGAAAGTTTAGTTCTCTGATCGAGCCTTCAAAAAAGATCCTTTGCCCCTTGCTTGGCCATTTTATTTACAAGTTTAGGTAGGTCTCAATGGGTGTTTACATAAATGATTGCATAAAAAAGAGAAAACTGATTAAAATAATAACAATGATGTAGTAAAGTGTATACCGCATTTTAAATAGTGTAGCGATATCTGATTGTAAGGAGAATTGATAAAGGTGCCCTAACTTACCCAATTAGATTGCTGAATTGGTCTGTCGAACTGAATGGGCGAACTGTTCGGGTCAAGTAAGTTGACTTGAACTAACATACGCCATGTTATCTAAATGAGTCAGTTGAGGCAGGGTGAGTTCGCTGGGTTGGCTTGCTGAAGTGATAGAATTCAACTGCTGTCTTGCACTTCCTCTTAATATGTTAGGAATGTTTTGACCAGGTCACGTGTTTGACTTTATCCTATTCTTTAAACTCTGGCAAGGTTTTTTTTTAGCTATACAAGTAATACCATTCAAAATTGTAATGGGTTAATCCTTTGATATATTTTTTTTCCTTGGCAACAGTGTGTAGGCATTATTTGTTCTGCTTTATTCAGTTTCTCAGGAAAACTGGTTTGTTTCTTCTTTCAAAATTCCCGGAACGCACAGGATTTGGGGTCTTTCGTATCCTACATCTAGTCTTCTCAAGGAACTTATCAATACACTAGCAAACTGCTACCGTTTTGTTCGAATTCATTTTCTTACTCAAAGATTCAACAGGTTTGTTACTCTGAAAACTCTGTCAATACAGGAGATATGGGGTCTTAGATATCAGACTTATCTTCTGCTGGAACATGTTACTAAAGTAGCTGCTGCTGTTTTATTCATATTATTTTTTGTCCTCGAAGATTCAACTGCTTTCTTATAAAAAACCAATCCACGTGGCTAGAAGGGTTGGATTTTGAGAAATGAATTTTTGTTTGCTTCTTTTTACCTGTAATTAGGCTTTCCCACCGGGAAGAAACTTTTGATGTTGCTTGGGACTTATTGTTTGACAATGACTATTGTCAATGCTTGGGACTTATTGTTTGACAATGACTATTGTCAATATTTATGTTTAATTTAATGTCATTTTCTATAATTGCTCCATTGAACTTTTCTGAGGTCCATATCAGGTCTGTTTTATTTTCTTGCAACAATCATCTAGAATAATTAACTTTCTTTCGTTGCTTGTCCACCCGTGAGCTTCCCAGTGACCTTGAAACTTTCTACTTTCTGAATTTGCAGCATGTAATCATACTTTTTTATGCGTCTTTCTAATGAAACTCTTATACATTTTAGTTGATTTGTAGAAATCTTCCCGTTATGTTTTTATGATTATTTTTTAAAATTTCAATTTTAAAATTTGNGGCCTTACTCTTCCAGGTCTTTTCGATATGAGTTTTGAGAACTTATCTATTCTCCTTTTCGGTGTTTTAGATGGACCGGTGCCTCCTCTCTCACCCCATTTTTGTTCTTTTCTTTCCTTGCTTCTTGGTTCATTCTTTTTGATGCTTATGTTCGATGCATAAGTGTCCACNGTGGAGCAGGACAAGTTGAAGCAGGTAATGTGCTATATTTTATGGATCATTTAAACGAAGTAATAAGCATCAGTGATTAGGGCTGTCAAAACGGCTCGTTGTTCGCGAACAACTCGTGTTCGGCTCGTTAAGAAGCTCGTGTTCGACTCGTTAATTTTGTTCGATAATTTAATGAGCCGAACACGAACTAAGATGTGTTTNTACATTTCATAATTTTTGGAGCTTGTACAGACTTTTGGGAAGGCACTTTTATTATTTTGAATTTAGCGACTTTTTATAAATACATACATGTTTTTGGTGATATGAGTTCCACGCTTTCAACTATATGTGAAAATGAATGAATTGTGAAATAAAATGTATCATGTACATTCGATTTAGTTAGATTAGTTCATCACATAATAGATTCTGGTTCTGCAAGCTAGAATAAGTGCTGGTAAAAGTTTAGTCTGACCAAATGTTCATTTCTGTTGCACCACAGTTGACCTTTAAAGGGGGTTCAATTGGGGTGTGACATACATTGTGCCTATTGTGGTAATTTTATTAAAAATGTTGAAGGCAGCATTCTTGGGCAGAAATAGATAAATAAGTTTTAGTATTTGCTTGTTCATCAACTCAAACTCCTCTTGATTAAAAAGCAAACAACTTTAATCCCTTCAAAAGATGATAATGCTTTCTTAGATAGTAGTAATCTTCTATTAGCTTTTTTAAATAATGTAAGTCTCAAAAATCAAAATTTTCACCCATAACCCTTTCTTCTTCCAACACTTGGATTTCTATGTAGAATAGCCAACACACTGAAACTATATTTTGGATTAATGGTAACATGCAACCAAATACAAAGGGGAACATAAAAAATACACAAACATAAGCAAATTTATATGGCTCAATGAGATCCACATGCATTCACAGTCAAACGAGAGCAAGCAATCCCTTAAACTTCCAAAAAAAAAAACATCAAAAACTTCTTACAAAGCGGAAGGATAAAGATATGATTTATTTTTTGTCAATGACAAAAAGATACAATCATCTAATGAGTAGACGAGAGTTGGACATGGGAAAGAGGTAATTACTGTCATCTCTCATCTTCTTGTTGTCCGGCTCCAAATGAATGCTGCTCCCTGTATTCCTAGAAGTTTATTCCTTTGATAGATCAAAAGTAGCCACATCAC
>JXCR01126551.1:65629-87255 GCA_002079205.1 Phalaenopsis hybrid cultivar | reverse complement strand
ATTCAAATGATGTTTTAATATAAATAATAATTTTTAAATCTTGCTCAAACCCTTATTGTTTTATGTCTTATGGCTACATGATTAGGGTTGTTAAAAGAACTCTTTGTTCGTGAACGGCTCGTGTTCGACGCGTTAAGCAAACGAGCCGAACACGAACACACTTTTTGAGCTCGAAATATAAACGAGCCTCGTTTACACCCCTACCCATCGATGAAAATGAGTATTTCATTTCTAAAAAAATGATAATAATACTATTTTTTATGTAATATTAAAGAATTGAATGTTATGTCTGTAAATATAAAATTTCAAATGGAAGATAAATAAATAAATTAGAATAGTGTGCTATGCAAGTAAACACCCCTAATAATTAAGAATCTTGTAAAACAGAAAGTTTTCCTCTGAACATGGAAAAAAATTTTGCTNGCTCGTGTTCGGCTCGTTAAGCAAACGAGCCGAACACGAACACACTTTTTGAGCTCGAAATATAAACGAGTTAACAGCAGGTGTACTCAGTTGTTATTCGACGGTGTTATTGGTGTTATTCCGCGATGTCACACCATGGAATAGCACCAATAACATCGCAAAATATTAAGTATATTTATAATTTTATTTATTAATTAATTTATTCATTTCTTTTCGACCAATTCGAGTCAAACACGAGTGAACAAATATTTGTTCGTGTTAGTCTCATTTACATTTTGAGCTTAAAAATTTGTTTATGTTCGACTCGTTAAACTTAATGAACAAGCCGAACACAAGTTGCTTAACGAGTCGAACATGAGCTGTTTGCGAACAAGTCGTTTTGATAGCACTAGGTGTAAATATTGAACTTTGGGTGTGAGATACGTGATATTTATAATTTCGAGTGTTCTATATATAATTACCCTTTAATAATTTAGTAAAATTTACTCATACTATTAACAACAAAAATAAGTCTTCATCTCACTATATGGCTACATGAATCTTTTTTCTCCACTGTCTTATTGAGTGGCATGTTTTCATTTAATTCTACCAAATTAAGATCATTTTTTATACAATATGTCCAATTTTTCAGGTCAAGCTCTACCTTTCTTAACATAAGTCAAATCTAAAACATTTACTCTCCTAACCAGATCATCAAATGGTCAACGTTTAATGTGACCAAACCATCTAAGAAGACTCTCCAATCAGGTCTGCCACTGAAGCTAAACCAACCCTTTCACAAATACATTTGTTTTGTCTTTTGTCTCTAAGTGTCAAGTCACTCATCCACCAAAGCATTATACTCTCAGCAACACATAGCTTAGATTTAAGCTTCTCTTTTAAAGGCCAACATTCAGCGCCAAAAAGCATTGCAGGCCTCACAACCATCTTTTAAAATTTTTCTTTAAGCCAAGGAAGTATTTTTTAATCACACAATAGGCTTGATGCATTCATCCACTTCAACCAACCAACTTGACTTCTATTAATAACATCCCCAACTATATCACCATCACTTTAAACAATATACATGAGATATCTAAAGCATTCACACTCCAACCAACCAACTCATACTCCTCACTTCACATAAAAAAATATAATAAATAAATAAATAATAAAAATATAAAACTTAACTTTGTGCAACATGTAATTATTGAACACTAAAGTAAACTCCATCAGAGAAGTACTCCCATCAACCCTTCATCATCAAGGGCATCAAAGTTGAGAACAGTGATGAGGAGACCACACCTAAGAAGTGAAATGCAAAAAAAATCATGAAAAGCGANTCAGAGAAGTACTCCCATCAACCCTTCATCATCAAGGGCATCAAAGTTGAGAACAGTGATGAGGAGACTGTGTGTGGTCACCTAAGAAGTGAAATGCAAAAAGAATCATGAAAAGCGGACTTANTAATTGACTAGAAGGCTACAAAGATTTATAATCAATTAAAATATTGATTAAGAAAATAGAATAAAAATTATTAAATTAGATTCAAATGATGTATTAATATAAATAATAATTTTTAAATCTTGCTCAAACCCTTATTGTCTTATGACTACATGATTATGATTGTTAAAAGGACTCTTTGTTCGTGAACAGCTCGTGTTCGGCTCGTTGAGCAAACGAGCCGAACACGAACACACTTTTTGAGCTCGAAATATAAACGAGCCGAAGCTGAGCATGGCTCGCTCGTGTTCAGCTCGTTTACACCCCTATCAGTGATCATCCAGCGGACATATCTTAGTCATCTTGATCCTCAAATAAGATATTAAATTTCACTAACCCTTCTTTAAAAATTTGATTGCTATTTTGATATTTATTTTCAACTAGATGTTGATCATTCTTCTTGACTATGCCCGAAACCTGAAAATAAAATCTTTTTTTTTGCGCGAATAGTAGCTTTCTATATGTTTGTCTAATCTGTTAAGCTATGATAATTGTAAAATGAGTTTTTCCTTTTTTTAATTTTGCTTTCTTCTTAAAGAACAGGTTTGGATTACCATTGGTGAAAATATTACAATATAAAATAGTAGTCTCAGGAAGGTAAAGAAATGGAACATATTGTAACACGATAAGTTGAAATGTGATAAATTAATATTCATCCAAATGATGAATAACAAATACTCAATTAGATAAAACTAGCTTTTGCTAATTCATGAACATCGAAATCAAATGAATTTCTGGCTTGAAAATTGGTATACAATGGGTGTGAAGAAATAGTTTTGGTAACACAATCTTTGTAGTTTAGGAGTGTGATTATTCACTAGATTTGGTTAGCTCTTTGTTGTTTTAAACTAACTTTTTAGGTGAAATTAGTTAATTAAAAGATGTGCAATATAAGAAAAAATGTTTATGGAAGACGTGAACAATTCGTAGTGAGGCAAATTTAATTTTATTGTTTTAATTTAGTTTTTTTACTGGTTATTTTATTTGTTAATATCTAGTTATAGAAAATAAATATAAAAAACTTAACTCTCACCGTCCGACTGTTTGTACCTGCATTGGTTAATTTCCAACTCGCTCGGGTTGGGTCATGACATACTAAGAGTGCATATATTTATTAGTAGATGAATATAAAGTTTCTCATAAGAAAATAATATATATTATGAAGAATTAAATAGTTTATATATGAATGTTTGTATCTGCATGCTAAGAGAAGTTCACCTCATTTATTATCAGGCAAGGGACACCAATGTGTCTGCATGTATAGATGTTATTCTATCACCCTCGATTAATGTGATGATTAGATCACAAACCACTGTGTCAATGAGAGAATATATACTAGGGGCGAGTAGACACATTTTCATCTTAAATAATCATGTAAATTAGATCACGAATCGTTTTACCAATGAGATAATATCAACTAGGGGTGTGTTAGGTTATGTTTGGGTGGTGCTATAAACAGATATGAATGTTAATAGCATGAAGCGAAAGCTTAGTTAAAGATTAAACCATGGAGAGTATACTTAAAGTTAATGCATATCAAAGTTTAAGTTTCTTTCTATTGAATAAATGTCATGGAGATATACATTAGATTATTGTAAGATTTTCTATAGTGAAATATAAAAGACTAACATGTATATTGCCTTTTTTTCTTAGGTTAGTGTACAATAAAAGTGTGCTTGCTTCTAGGCTATCTTAGATAAGTTATTATGTTTTAATATTTTCTCTGGTCTTAGATAAGTTATTATGTTTTAATATTTTCTTTGGTTTAAATTTTTTATTAAGATGAATGCTAAAGGTGATAATGTTTACAGAAGGTGAGGATAGCAACCTGGAAGGTAACTTTGTATTTAGTCAATTTAGTTGCTTTTTTCAGTGGTTCTTTCAATTAATATGAGGATAGTTAGCTTATTAGTTTGTTTTTCCCATTCTGTAACTCATAAGGATTAAACAGTGAAATTCCACATAATAAGTACTCTTTCATTCAGTTATCACTTGTTTCTATGTATGAAGATATGTCTCAATTTTCTATGCCACATTATGGAGTTATTATTTATAACACATTTTTTAGTGTCGATTGAATAAACAAGGCTTTATACGTATGGTTTTTACAAATTAATACAGAAATACCATTATGTCAAAAATCTTTCTTAATAAGTTTAGATTCATAATAAATAAGTTGAATATTCTAAAAATTTTAAAATTTAAAATTTAAAATTAATTTCCTAAAAAAATTAGATATATATTTTTTTTTTGTTTCGAAAAAAAAAAACAGCTACTAAATACTAAATAATGTCTTAATAACTTCTAAATGTGAGTGTATTTGATTCTCTGAATAAATTTATTGCTTAGTTCTTACCATCTTTTTTTTTATTTTTAATTATTGATATTGTTGGGTTCCAAGCTTCCGATGTGAAAAGTGAAGGGTTGCATTAGGTGGTCAATAACTAGCGTTAAATTTGTTGAAAAATTATGACAATTCTTCAGTGTCTTTTTTATCTGGTTTTTCATTTTTCATCTTGTCCAGTGCACTCCAAATAATCCCATTTGACAATTCTTCAGGGTTGAAGGGTTGCATCTAGATCAATTCACTGTGTCTTATAAACAGTATTCATCATTTCAACTTCATAATAGTCAAATAGGATTATTTTATATTTCTTCTCAAGTTAATGTTTAAACTCGATGCAATCCTTATCCTTGTACACTTCTTTTTTTAGATTAAATATTTAGATTTCCTTTTTTTTCAACATAGGGTAGTGTTTTGCCCTTTACGTTTCTTCTTGATTTGGCTTTTTCAATCACTTTTTTTTGTGCATCTAACATTGCACTCACTTTTATGATGAAGCATATAATTCTTGGAAAAAAAATAGAAATCGATTTCTCACCTTTAAATTAACTTTCCTCTCCATTTCTTTCTTTCCTTCATATTGTTTCTTACTCTTCATATTATACTCTGTTTCTCTTCACCTACTTTTTTTATCCCTATTCCTCTCTTTTTTTTCTCCTTGGCTGCAACCTAAGAGCAGCATGTCACAGTCTAATTTATCTCAAGTCACTCATGCGACTTTAGCGCTCTTTTCTTGACACTAAATCAGCTTAACCCTCACAATGCTTGGAATTGTAAGGACAAAATACTCTTGGAAGAAGAGTAGGAAGAAGTATTGGAGAAAGAAACTCTTCACTAAGAACGAGTGATCACAATACTTGAATGCTTGAGAATCTTGGATGATACTTGGACGTATACAAATGAGGGGGAGGGACTTCTATTTATAGTACTCTCCAATACTAAGGGAACTTTCTAGAATACATTAGAATGTACTAATTTCTAAATAGTTTTATATTATTCTCTTATATATGCACATAACTCTAGATCATTCTAGGTTATTCTTGAGTTCTCCTTGGAGTTTTTCTATCTAATATTCTCTAGAATGTGATGGAGTCTTCTAGAGTTACTTAGATTTCTCTCCGTCATTTGGTATTTTATAGAATCTTCCATTCCATGATTGTCTTGTTAATATCTTGAAGAGTTTCTTGACACTAAATCAGCTTAACCCTCACAATGCTTGGAATTGTAAGGACAAAATACTCTTGGAAGAAGAGTAGGAAGAAGTATTGGAGAAAGAAACTCTTCACTAAGAACGAGTGATCACAATACTTGAATGCTTGAGAATCTTGGATGATACTTGGACGTATACAAATGAGGGGGAGGGACTTCTATTTATAGTACTCTCCAATACTAAGGGAACTTTCTAGAATACATTAGAATGTACTAATTTCTAAATAGTTTTATATTATTCTCTTATATATGCACATAACTCTAGATCATTCTAGGTTATTCTTGAGTTCTCCTTGGAGTTTTTCTATCTAATATTCTCTAGAATGTGATGGAGTCTTCTAGAGTTACTTAGATTTCTCTCCGTCATTTGGTATTTTATAGAATCTTCCATTCCATGATTGTCTTGTTAATATCTTGAAGAGTTTCTTGACACTAAATCAGCTTAACCCTCACAATGCTTGGAATTGTAAGGACAAAATACTCTTGGAAGAAGAGTAGGAAGAAGTATTGGAGAAAGAAACTCTTCACTAAGAACGAGTGATCACAATACTTGAATGCTTGAGAATCTTGGATGATACTTGGACGTATACAAATGAGGAGGAGGGACTTCTATTTATAGTACTCTCCAATACTAAGGGAACTTTCTAGATTACATTAGAATGTACTAATTTCTAAATAGTTTTATATTATTCTCTTATATATGCACATAACTCTAGATCATTCTAGGTTATTCTTGAGTTCTCCTTGGAGTTTTTCTATCTAATATTCTCTAGAATGTGATGGAGTCTTCTAGAGTTACTTGGATTTCTCTCCGTCATTTGGTATTTTGTAGAATCTTCCATTCCATGATTGTCTTGTTAATATCTTGAAGAGGGTAGAGTGTGATACTCTTTCACTTAAGCTCGCAATGCTCTAATTGCGGCTTCCACTTGATATTGTCGGTTTTATCTATTTTCGCGTGTCTTCATGTCTCATTTTTTTGTCTGCCCACTTTTTCGTTCTTCTTGCAGTCTTATGTAATGTGGCTCGAGCTAACTCCCTTTGCTCGTTCCAGGATTTGTCGAATTTGAAAAAGATTGGTCTTTCTCTCTCATATCTGGTTGTAGGAGAGAGGGGTACTATACAGGAGGGTTTCATGGCTAGCGGCTCAGTCCCTGATTCTAGCTCGGTCTACTGATCTATCTTCTTCTTTGGTGATAGTTTGGTAATTCTGGTGATGAAACACCTTTATATTCCTCAAGAACTGCTACGACTTCCCTTGGCATGTCCTTCATTGGATTCATGAAGAACAACCAAGTAGCTCTCCTCATCTGTGGAATGCCCTCCTTGAATTGGATGGACGGTAGTATTTTGAATTCCTGCTTGTTAGCCCTTATTGTCGGTACCAAGCAAGCTTGTTTCTCTTCCATGATGCACATGCTATTAGTGAAGGGTATTGGGAACGTTCTTGCTTGATCCGAGAAGTTTATCCTTATAATGACTTTAAAATCATCCATTGGAATGACAGAGAAGTCTACAGTACCTGTCCACACTTTAATACTGTTCTTTACTCCTTTGGCTATTCTATGGTTTGGTCTTACTGTTGAATTGACCACCTTGATGGAGCCTCCTCTTTCCGTCATCTGCAAACCCAATCTTGCTTCTTCGACAGAGATGAAGTTGTGAGAAACACTTGTGTCTATCATCGCTCTTGTGGTCTTCCCGCCTATTACCAACTTCACAAAGAGTAACCCTTTTGCTTGGGGTTTTGTTCGAGTTTGCATCCCATTCAGCAGTTGTATAGACCCTACTTGTGTTGTCCATATCACCACCTTCTTCCTCCTAATGGCTTGCAAGGAGAGAATTTATAACCTGCTTCTGAGGTCAATCCCTTACCCAATGAGGTCCTCCACAAAGGAAGCAGTTGTTATGCAGTTTGGTTTTGTCATTATTAGGTTTTCATTTGTCTTTTGCCTTAGATGAAGTCGATTCATGGTGGTTCTCTTCCTTGTGTCGATCCTTGTCTTCCCTACCTTTGACATAAGTACTATTCTTATCTTTAGGCTTTGTGAACTCTTTTGTGTAATCAATTAGGCTTTCGGCGACCGCAATGAGAGATAAGATCTTGCACTACGTGCTTCATAAGCTGTATTTGCCTACTGTTGGAATCCATTCATGAAGTTGAAAAGAGCATCCTTGTTTGACATGTCGGAAATTTCAAGAACCAAACTTGTGAACTCTTTAATATATTTCTGAATCGATCTCTCTTGTTTGAGCCTTCGTAATCGGGCTTTAGTCTTATCATCCGCGTTCTCAGGGTAGAATCGTCTCTTTAGCTCCCTTATGAAGTCACCAAAGGTGGATATAGTGCACATTCCTTTTTTGATATCTCCTCTTCTTCCCTACCACAACATAATGATGTCTGAGAGATAAAGGGTTGCAAATGGAATTCTTGCATCTTCATTTGTAATCATCATCGCTCTAAGTATTGCTCAAGTCTCTATATGAAGTTGTCTACTTTGTGTTGCGAGCTCCCCCAAAACTTTGAGGTTTTGATATTTCGATGCATTTGGCTTTGAAAGTATGATTGTTTGTGGATGTCACTAGTGCCCTCTTGCATAGAGAAATGTTTTCACGCATCTCTTCCATGCTACCACATATGTTGCTCATCTTATCTTCATGGGCTCTTCGTACTTCCTGAAGCTCTCCCATCAAGCCCTCCCACATCTTAGCCATTTGGTCCCTTAAGGACTCATCCAGTTGGAGCATCATGCCTCTGATCGAATGAATTGTATTGTCTTCATCAAGTCCATCAACCTTTTGGCCAAAATCCTCTAACTGGGCCTCCATGTCATTCATTGTCTTCACCTGAGTAAGGCGCAAATCAAAGTCGTACATGATCTCCTTGGACCTCCCATGTGGTTTGGATGCAGCCGGTTCTCGTTGCTCCTAATGATCTCACCCTTTTTGAGATGATTCCACATTAGTGGTTTCAGACTCCATTACGTGTTCTTTGACTCTCTTTGTCATACCTTTAAATTGAGGTTCTAATACAACTATCACAGATTAATTATGAAAAGTCACCCATGCGGCTTTAGCGTTTTTCATTGACACTAAATTAGTCTAACTTTCACAACGCTTAATCTTGTAAGCACAAAACACTCTTTAAAGAAAAGTAGAGAGAAGTATTGGAGGAATAAACACTTCTTTAAGAATGAGTGATTACAACATTTGTATGCTTGGGAGTCCTCTCCAAGACTAAGGGAACTTTTTAGATCATATTAGAATATACGAATTTCTAGGTAGTTTTACATTATTCTTTTATATATAAACATAACCCTAGATCTTTCTAGGTTATTCTTGTGTTTCCTTGAAGTATTTCATCTAATATTCTCTAGAATGTGTTGGTGTCTTCTAGAGTTACTTGGATTTCTCTTATTCATTTAGTCTTTGTATAATCTTTCATCCTATGCTTGTCTTGTGAATTTTTTGAAGATGACGCGGTGTGACAAGGAGATTAAGTGAGAACCAGTGAAACAACAGGAATGAAGGAATTAGACTATATAACACGCACACGCACAATTAAATAAAGAACTATATAACTATACTTATATTACTAATATAAATTATATATGATCCAGCAGATGCATGATGCTATAAATTTTATTTAAAAATAAATTAATTAAATAATTGATANTGCTTTGTTGCGCCTTCCCGAAGAGGTGGCGCCTAACTGGCGCTTAGAAGCCAAGACCAAATTATCTATCCAGACAGAGGAAATGAAGCTTAGGCACTCAAAATAATGCTCCGAAATAGAAAGTTAGGTGCATATGAGCCAGTCATGGTAAGTCAAAAATGGGGGAGACCACTATACATTGCTTGCATGATAACGGATCCTTATACCTAGTTATTTTGGTAATTATGGACGCAAACCAAAGGGTAGGGCAATTTGTTTCCATTTTGGGATGATGAGCCACTGGGAGAACGGCTAGGCGTCGATCCCATGGACATCGCAGAGTATGCATGGATGGATAGCCTAGCGTCAAGGGAGGGGAGCGCAAGGGATCAGCATTCATTCCGTTGAGAGCCTGTGGAGAAGCTTAGGAGAGGTGTGAGAGAACATTTTGGAGGCTTAGTGAAGATTCTTCCTTCTTCCTCTTCATTTTCTTCAACTTCATTTTCTTCATCTTTTTCTTCCTCCTGATAGTTTCCTTCACATGCATTCTCATTTTCTAGAAGAAAACCAAGGAGAGGTGAAAGATTTTCTTGAAGCTACTTGAGACTTTCCATGTAGAGGAAAGTTTCTTCCTTCATCAGAGAAGAAACAGAGTTGTCGTTGTCGGTGCGAGGTCGGAGTTCGAAGCAAGCCCAGAGAACGCGTCTCTAACTACTGTGTAGGTGAGATAACTCCTAAACTCTCAAAATTTCATTCCTAGCAAGTCATCTAGGTCTGGCGTTAGGGAATTAAGGCTAGGATTCAGTGTTAGAGGAAGTTGATAGATTAGGGAGCCGTTTTCATTGATTACCCTACGAACCCTGGAGATTTTCCCCTCGATCCTTAGCACATTGAGCCAATCCGTTGGGCGCGATTATTTGGCGGCTTCATCCCTCATTGATTGGGTTGAAGCCACCTAGATCTAGAGAACAAGGAAATCCTTTTATCCTTATTCCATAGTTCGCGAAGACTATTTCAATGAGGGAAAATCTTGAGTTTCCTGAAGGTTTCTTTTTGCGGAAGAGTTCCTCCGTGTTTGCCAAACAATTAGAGGTAGGTCCTCTATTACGTTGTGTGATGGACGGTATCTGTGAATTCAGCCCCACCCTATATCCTTTCTTTGTGAGATCGCCATTAGAATGCGATAGGGTATGTTTGCATATTAGCATGCAAGTATTTCTTTAAATATGCATATAAAAATGATTAACTTTGCATGATTTTGGGACAGGACAATACTTTCAATTGGCAATCATTGGTTGAATTGGTTGAGCGTCCAGTATCGTCCTGCTCGATCAATCGTCCCTCACTGGACGGCTCGATCGATCATCGCTCGCTGGACAACTTGATCGGTGTCGATTGGTTGGCCACCCGCTTTTGGTAAAGCATAGTTGGCTGCCCGATATCATACGGCTTCATCGGTCATCCCTCGCAGAAAGACTTGATCGGTCGACCGATATCGATTAGCTCAGCTGCCCGCTTTAGACCAACTTGAACGGCCTCCCGGTATCATCTGGTTCGATCGATCGTCTCTCATCAAGCGATTTGATCGGTTGACCAACAACTAGTATCGTTAGACCGATCGGTTGTCCCTTGCAGACGGCTTGACCGCAAACCTTTGGCTGACCGATTTTGATTTCTTTGCATGTTGCATTTAGCATGTTTATGCAAATATAGCACACATTGCTTGTCTTTTGCATGTGATTGTCACAATTGGTGACAATCACATCGCGCTTGCAAACTATATGTTCTGATATATGGACTTGCATATTGTTTAATACGCTACATATGTTCGTTTGAGCAACCGTAACGAGTTAAACCACCTTTAGAGTACAATATGAAAGTTACACCTGTTGAAAAATTCATATTGTGCTCAATAGTTCAGTATGCTACATATGTTCGCTTGAGTGACTATAATGTACAATGACTTATGGAGTATAGTGTGAATGTTCGCACTTATTGGAATATTCATAGTGCTCAATCCCTTAGTGTGACACACATGTTCGTTTGAACGACCGTGGCATGCGATCTCTTATTTGCATCTTGCATGCGCATCACTTAGTTTATTTAGATGGCAAGTTAATTTATTAGATGAGTGCCCGTTTGTTATTCATAATACCTAAACGAGCATTGCTCGCAAGGATATCTCAGCGAGCAATGCGAGTTTTCGTAATATGATGACCATGTATATGATTATGCTAAGGCTCCAAGAGCTCTAAAGCACGTCACTTGTATATTACGAATCTGCATTTAATCATGCAATATTTTAAAATACATATTTTTCTTATTTATATTATCCACCCTATTTTAAAATTTATATAAGTTAGGTCATATGTGAAGCCTCTTATTTAAATGTCATTCCTAATGGCGTTTTAGATCCCTTGGATCTTCAGGACGGGGTCCGTAGTGGTGATCCCTTCAAAATCATACAGTAGTCACTACACATTATGCATACACATAGTTAGATGGCGCTTAGGTGGTCTTTTAATGTCCTGGCTATTTCTCTTTGCTTTGTGCCCTAATCAGGCATCTTTGTGTGTTTCTTTTGAGTGTTTACTGGGTGTAAGACATGCGCACTAGTATATTAACAGCAATTTTTCTTCCAAGAAGCCATGTCCAACAGGAAGGTACTGTTGTGATTTTATCTAACACAGTTTCTGCATGTATTTTTAGTCTCCCTCCCACCGAGCATGGTTCACTACGTTGTACGTATAAAACTTTTATGTTAACCTGATTTTCATGAAAGTCGAGTTTTTTTAGAATTTTTTTAGTCTTCTTTTAGACCACTATGGGTGGCGGTGGCCCAAAGTGAGACAGCCAGCAGTGGGTAACAACAACCTATAATAGCCGACAACTGATAACAGCGGATGACTTTCGCAAGTGGTCTTAATAGTTGTCTTCAAAAATAATCAAAATGTCTAAAAGTTATTTTTAGTGTTTTTAAATAATTTTATCTAGTTTTTTTAAAAAAAAGAATAAAAATAGGTAAAAAAACAAACTAAACAGACATATTTTCTTAAAAATAAAACCAAAAAATAGTAATAAAAAAATAATCCATAGATCCCTTTTCTTTATGAAATTAGAAATTCTTTTATAAAAAAATGGGACAGAATCAGCTTCAAGTTAGGGTGTCTGGCAAATAACATTTAGTAAATGGTAGAATTTTAGAAGTCTTAAAACCAAAAAAAAAAAAAACTGATGGTGATTGCCACTTGATCATTGAAGAACATGCAATTTGTGGAAAGTTTTCACGAAGTCTGGATCTTAGAACAATATTACTTTGCCAATAAAAGGGTGAGTTGTCAACTTACTAACTTTTTCTCCTGTGGCCACTCAATTCTTGTGCCTCCTTGTCATTATCTGCAGACTAGACAAAGTTCGGATCTTCAGCTTTTGCATGTAGAATAAATTAAAAAAAGGACAGCATACTTATCAACACTTTCATGAAGCAATAAAATAGGAAATTCAACGCAACGACAGTCATGAAGCATACATCAGACCATGATCAAATGGTAACTCTCTAGTAAACAGTGGTTTTTTTGTCATGAAATGCTAAAAGATGTCGCATTAGAGACATCGAATCAATGTCAAATGCTCATTATAAAGTAGCTTTAACCAACTCAATTAGTGTAAAGAAGAAATCGACAGTCATGAAGCATACATAGCTGATAGGACCAAGATAAAAGGGGCATTCTCTAGTAAAAAGTGGATTTATTTGCTATTCTATGCTGAAAGATGTCACAAAGCACACAACGAATCATTATCAAGTAGCTTTAACTGACTCAACACTGTAACGAAGAAGTACATTGATCAAATGTGCACACTTTACAAGCACAATCACTTGTTAAGTTAAAGGCCAGTTATATTTTAAGTTTGACCGTTGGCCTGCAAGAGTAAAATTAGAAGCGTGCACCAGTGAAAAAATTAGAAGCGTGCACCAGTGAAAAACTCTCCTGCTATTGAAACATTAATAAAATAAGAAATTGCAAGTAATTGATTCTAAAAAAGCCATCAAGAGCACAACAACTTCGAAGAAACAAATAAGAATATCTTTTTGGAAGACTCATGCTAAAACAGTGAAACATTAAGAAATTAGAGTTACATAAACAAAACATCAAATTATTTTTTTAGGATGATAAAGAAAAAACATGGAGAACAAATAACAAAAATCAAAGTGAATAGTTTATAACGAGAATTGATGAGGATAACACATAATATACCGCCACAATAAAAACCAATTAGCACAACATCGAAGGCAAGACATTAAGTTCCATTGGGCAATACATTAAGATCCATCACGTGTAGAAAATATTAACAATCTAAATAGAAGACTAATAAACATAATTTAATAAAGCAACAATAATAATTTTTAAAACTTCGCCACGAGTTGCAGAGTAAGAATTATGAAGTCCCAAATTATCGTGGAATGCAATAATTTAGTCCAACCCCAACGCTTCTCTGAATATGTTTGCTTGTTGAAAATCTGTGGGCGTATAAGAAAAACAAATCAAACAAACTTGCCTTTTTTCCCAAATAAAATGATAGTTGTGTTTTGTATACTTCTGAAAAATGGGGTTAGCAAAGATTTATAATGCTGCCTGATTATCACATTGTAATGGTATAGTAGCTTGTCAAAACTTTTTCTAGTAAAATATAATGCAACCGAGTTAACTAAAAGGATGTAACTGCCATAGGTCGACATTCAGCTTCAATAAATGATCTAGAAAAAAAAAATTTCTTGATAGATTTCCATGAGATAAGAGAGTTTACAAAAAAAAATATACAATATCCTTTGATAGAACTCCTTGTTACAACCACCCCAATTCAAGTCGCAAAAGTAAGACTGCTACTTACCTNCTGGTACGTGCCTCAAGCACGGAATCAGAATCGATACTAATTCAGCCCTACCCAGGATAGCACACCATTCGGTGATGATAATTCTGATACGGGACATATTTAATAACCATTTTAGTGTTTAAAGAACATACAATGTCTATCCAGAACCTCCCGTGGTCAAGAGCAGTCGCAAAATGATCCCACACGCGTTTCGGTAAAATTTGGGTTCAGATCGAGCAAACCGCATTGGGGCCCAGCTGTCAGCACTGAAATCCCCGATTTAAAACCTCTGTAATGTTCATTTCTGAGTTATGGGATCATACCTTAGTGATACGCATTTTCCCGTAGCTTCCGGATCAATAAGTCTTTCTACGAAGATCCGGGCGCAAAATTAGTATTTTGACTTTTGGGATCATACTCGACCCAGGTCGGCAATTTTTGTATGATACGACACAACCCCAGCATCCACCCTGAAATGGGAAGGCCTACTTTCATTCCCGGATATCCTCCGAAGGTCCAGGGATCCATNTTTGTAAATGTTTTTTTTTTTTTTTAATCTTCTTGAATCTGCCAGAATTTTGGTAATCAATTCTCACAGTTCTGTAGCCTCATTGTCTCACTTCTTTGAACAGAAACGTTACTATAAAAGACAAAGCAGAACCAAAAATGAAGCGGCCACATTGGTTCATTATGCGAAACTTGGATTCGGAAATCTGATTGCGACATTGGAGAATCTTCCGCCGTGCTGTGAAGCAGATCCTAAAGTTACAAACACCTTTGCTGTCCTTAATAAAGCTGNTTTGCATATGTCTTTTTTTTTTTTTTTGATCTTCTTAAATCTGCCAGAATTTTGGTAATCAATTCTGAGAGTTTTGTAGCCTCATTGTCCCGCTTCTTTGAACAGAAACGTTATTATAAAAGACAGAGCAGAACCAAAAATGAAGCGGCCACATTGGTTCATTATCCGAAACTTGGAATCGGAAATCTGATTGCGACATTGGAGAATCTTCCGCCGTGCTGTGAAGCAGATCCTAAAGCTCCAAACACCTTTGCTGTCTTAAATAAAGCTGTTGGCTGCTGCAGTAGCTTCTGTGATTGCTTTTGCTGTGTCTGCTGCATCAAAACATGTTCCAAAATAAGCGATCAGTGCATGATTGCTCTAACGCAGTTGTGCTCGGCCCTCTCCTGCTTTGCCTGCAGCGAGTGCTGCGCAGAGTTCTGCTTTGACGATTAGTCCTCTCTCTCTCTCTCTCTCTCTCTCTCTCTCTGTATAAATAGTTTTTTATGGGAAATGTTTTGTTAGCCAAAACTTTTGAGCAAGATCAGCAACAGTGCTTTTTCAGTTTGATAGTGATTATTCGTTATGTTAAGTAGTTTTAAAAGTTTGTGCAGGAATGGAAATGCTCTTGTACAATAGAATGCTGTAAAATAATTTCCGATCAATTATGTTTGGACTTTTAAACATTTTTTGGTTCTAATCGAATTGCTGGTGCTTTACGATTAAATGTAGTTTGGTTCTTGTGTATGCTTCTTGGTTGCTGATATTAAGGGCCTGTTTGGGGCAACTTATAAGTGCGGGTGTATTTTTTAAAACGTGCAACATCATTTGGATCACGCGTTTTGTCTGCTTATTTTAAAAATGCGGATCCATTTTTACACTAAACGCAGGTCGTGGGTAGAACCCTGCGGTCGACACGCGGGCCGCGTTTCTGGATAAGCTGTTTATCCTGAAACGCAACACACAAGCTGCCCTAAATGCACCCTAAATCATTTGTGATGATTTAGGGTTTAGATTGTGAGTGCTGTGCAGAGGTTTGCTTTGACAATTAGTCCTATCTCTCTCTCTCTCTCTATATGTATAAATAGTTTTCTATGAGATGTTTTGTTAGCCAAAACTTTGGGCTTATCTGCCACCCCATGAACTTGGGCCTGGCATTGTATAATCGTCTCTCTCGTTTGTAATAATGTTTTCTTGGGGGCTACTGATCTAAATAGACAATATTTTCAGCCATAGAGTTTGAGCTGAATAGCTGGTTTACTTCTTGGGCTTGCATGATGAGAAAATAGATTTTAAATGTTTACAGAGATGAGCCCTGTCCCTTTTGAATCATTGCACCCTTGATGTCAATGTATATAACTTTATGTGCTGTTGATTTCATTTCCTTTTGCTTTCCAGCAAGATCAGTAACAGTGTTTTTTCAGTTTGATAGTGATTGTTTCATCATCTTAAGTTGTTTTAAATTTTTGTGAACAAATGGAAATCAGGGTTTAAACTTGCCGAACACAGACTCGTGTTCGGTTTGTTTATATTTCAAGCTCGAAAAATGTGTGTTTGGCTCGTTTGCTTAGCGAGCCGAACACGAGTTGTTCACAAATAAATAGTTGTTTTGACAACCCTAATCACGTAGTCATAAGATGTTAAGGGTTGAGGCAAGATTTAAAAATTACTGTTCACATTAAAACGTCATTTGAATCCAATTTAATAATTTTTATTCTATTTTTTTAATTAATACTTTTAATTGAATATAAATCTTTGTAGTCTTGTAGTCAATTAATTTTTTTTTTTTAAATACTACTCATTTCGAGCTGAACATGAACGAACAATTTTTTGTTCGTGTTCGGCTTGTTAACTTAGCGAACCAGCCGAACGCGAGCTGCTCGCGAATGACGAGCCGTTTTGTCAAACCTAAATGGAAATGTTCTTGTGTAATTGTGTAATAGAATACTGTAAAACAATGTCCGATCATTTATCTTGGGATTTTTAAACTTTATTTGGTTCAAATCTAATTACTGGAGTTACAGCTTTCAATCCGCAAACAGTGCATGCTTCTCGTGAATTTATGAATTTGAAATGGGATATTTTAATACATGGAAACGAAATAAAGCAGGAGAAATTGAGGCTTTAGAACATGAAGACCAAAACACTTTAAATGATAAATGTTTATAATATCTCAAATTCTGTTGCCAGATTTGCAATATATTTGTAAATGTTCAGAAGCTTATTTTTTTTATTTTTTAATTAGAAAGAAGATTTGCATGTGATTTAATGATTTAATTATTCAAATAGGGCTTCATTAATTTCGAAATGTAGTTGGAACTTATATAAATTATAAGGTTATATTCAAGCTCAAATAAAATGTCTTGGAATTTGTGTGAATATTTTAAAGCTCATGAAAATAATAAGTTAAATGCTTTCAAGCTATATACATCTCAATAACGAAAAAATATTACATTAGGACTCCGCACGTATAGCTACGTGCGGAGTCCAATGAAATTAAGCCGTGGAAGTGATATGCTCAGTAACGCAAGGGAATATTCCCCTCGTGTTACTCAGGTGTTATTGTGTGTTATTCATGTGTTATTGTATGTTATTCAGATGTTATTGTGTTATGAGAATATTATCGGCGTTATAATAACATAATAACACATCAATATAGCATCATCAGCATAAGTAAGGTGACTCACTACAATCTTGGACTTATGAGAGAATTGAATATAAGAATGCTCATGATGCAGCTTATTAACGAGCCCAGAAAGGTAATCAAATACAATAATGAAAATGATGAGAGAAAGTGGATCTCCTTGTCTAATGCCCCTGTTAGCAGAAAAAAAAATCATGTACTTTGCTACTTACCATCACACTATAGCTATTATTAGAAAGTCACCTCTTAATGAGTAAACAGACATCCTGTTGGAAGTCTTTAGCCTGCAAAATGTTAATAATAAAGTCTCACCTAATAGTATCAAAAGCTTTCTTAATGTCCAATTTAAGGACCATGTTTCCCCTCTGCACTTTTTATCTAGGTCTCTAATCATCTCCTGTGCTAAAAGGATATTATCAGTAATATCCCTACCCTTAATGAAAGTATATTGCTGAGTAGCAATGATATTAGAGAGATGAGGCTGCAATCGATTAACTAAATTCTTGCTCATGACTTTGGAAATCATAGTAGTAAGAGAAAGAGGACGGAAATTTTCTCAGGAAATCTTATAATTACCTTTAGGTATTAATTAGCACAATCAAAGCAGAGGTGAAATGTTTACCAGGATTATCACCAAGGAAGAAAATTTGTATAGCAAGAACAACCTGCTTCTTAATAACCTTCCAAGAGTGTGTGTAGAAAGTGGAGGAGAAACCATCGGGGCCAGAAGCTTTGTTGGGGCAGATAGACTTTAAAGCAACAAGAATTTACTGTTCATCAAGAGGATGAGTTAAATGGAGGTTATTAATTTAATTATAATCCTCCACAAAGTGAGTAGAGTCCATAGGCATAACATGAGTAGAGGTTTGAAAAAAGTTTAGTAAAATAATTTACAACACTTTCACCAATATCTTCCATGCAAGTTAAAATACGACCATCCCCATTCTTAAATTTCAAAATACTATTATTGTTTCTTCTATGATTTAATGTGGCATAAACATGTTTAGTATTTCTATCCTCCGCAACAAAGAATATATCATTTGTCTTCTGTTGATGTAAATTTTCTTATAAAGCTATAGCATCCATTAACAAAATATGAGTCTGAGCAACAATATCCATCAAGAAGAACAAAGAAGTTGAGCTTCCAAAGAGTCGACAACATTTTGAGCATCTTGTACTTTTTTTATGAACATTACAGAAATTCTGGTAATTCCATTTAGTAAAATGAGCAGTCATCTTTTTATGCAGTTGTCATAGAACAAACCATTGAGTCCCAACTCCTTCATACTGCCACACCTGCTTCAAATAAGTTTCATGAGAAGTTCAGACATTAAGAAACTTGAAACGAGATATACTCGGTATAACAGTAAAAGCCAAAGTAAGTAAAATTGGATTATGATCAGATGTAGCATAACTCAAATGTTGAACCCTCACAATAGGGAAGTGGCTTAAAAAAGCAAAATTAGCCAAAAACTGATCCAATCTTTGATAAAGAAAACCCCTCCTCCATGTATAAGGAGAGCCAATGTAACTCAACTCAAAAAGTCCTGCATTAGAAATTTAGTTAGAGAATATGTTGATAAGAACACGGTCAACTCTTCCTCCCCCTTTTCTCTCCATAGCTTCATAATCATATTAAAGTCACCTTCAACAAACCAATTCTCATTAATAAAGTTTCCTATATGCTCAAGTTTTTGAAAGAGCAGATATTTATCATGCAGCTGAAAACTGGCATAAACAAAGGTGCCCCACCCTTGGAAATCTCCAAACTTTATCTGAGTTAAAACATATTGTTCCTCGTCTTCAATGATAGAAAGAGAGACGGTGGGCTTCCAAAAAACCCAAATTTTGTTATTGATGTTGCAATAGGAATGGGGTTTCCTTTGAATTCATTTAAAATTCTGCTTTTATTAACATGAACCATAGGCTCCAAAATAGAAAAAAATGAGAAATTTATGAACCCTACTAAGATGCTTGAGCCTATTAAGGGAGTTATGGTCTGTCACTCCCCTAATATTGCAAACCATAATGTTAAACATGATGACATGAGCCAGCCCTTCTAGAAAATTTAGTAGGATTGACTAAGTGTTCCCCATCAGAATAATAAATGCCTTCCTGGATAATGTTGCTAGCATTAAGATTAGATAGCTCATTATTTCGTTTAGCCTTTTTTCTTGAGTGCTTTTGAACCATCCACTCATTTTCTAAAGTTATGGTTGCATTATATAGAGAAGTATTAGTATCAATAGTAACAGTAGGGGCCCTAACTAAAGTAATATCAACAGTAGAGCTAGAGAGAATAGAATCCCCATGATTATCCAGAATTCTATCAGGAATATTAGGGACCTCTAGTAAAGTTGTTTCCACGGGCTTCACAGTAGCCACATTAACATTTAGCTCATTATAATCATTTTCCAAAGCATTTCCCTCATTTGTATTCACATGTTGAGAAATATCATCAATCTCGTGAGTAAGGCCTCTTTGCCTAAATTATCTAAGTTTGAAGTAGTAGGGTGTATAGGAGGTTTTCATCTAAATTAACCACAATATCAATAGTAGATGGGATATCCTGATGTTCATTAGGTTTATGATTTTTTCCAGAGCAGATATATATCTGTGTGTGTGTGTGTGTCTATATGTCGTGTTCCTAGATTAGTTGGTATAACATCGCCTTTGTCCGTTATAAGTCCCCTTTGGTCTATGGTTTGAATCCCCCTTGCCTATGTGGTTAGTACACGAGTGGTTNGAATAGAACAAATATTATTATATTCTTGCACATTGATTTATCACATCAAAAACTATAAAATAAATAATAAATACTGAAATCATGAAATGTGAACAATTAAACATGAGACTATGCACTAATAAAATACGGTAATTACACATTAAAGTCATTATGAGNACTCAAACTTCAATATTTACATTCTTAGAACCCAAAACATTCAAATTAAAAAATTAGCACTCTTCATTAAAACCTTAATCTGATCACCATACTCGTCTGTTAGCTAGCTCCGACAAGCTCTGTATCCCAGGCGGGAGGAGAAAGATGAGAATTTCAAAGGTCTTTGTATGCCACCAACCCATCACCAAGGAGAAAGATGAGTACAAAAGGTCTTTGTACGTCGCACTCCCATCGTGTGGAGTTTTGGAGGTCTTTGTACGTCGTGATCCCGTCGCAATCGAAGAAGGAGAACGATGGGAGTTTTGGAGGATTGGCATGTCGCAATCTAGTCACGTGGGAGTGTCAAATGTATTTTTACGTCGCGATCCCATCACTGCTTGAAGGAAGAGAACGATGGGAGTTTCGGAGGTCTTTGTATACCATGATCCCTTCGTATGACACGATGCTTTCGCTTCCAGCAAGAACGTCTAACACCATAACATCGAGTGTTATACGGTGTAAATAGGGCTGTAAACGAGCCGAGCTTGAGCGAGCTGAGCCTCGGCTTGTGTTCGGCTCGTTCCAATTTGGCTCGTGTTAGAAATGGCCCGTGTTCAAAATGATTTGTGTTTGAAATGGCTCGTGAACATTGTGTTCGTGTTCGGCTCAAATAACATACTCGTGTTCATGTTCGGCTCATGTTTCGCTCGAAATAGGCTCGGTAGAATATAAAATGTCGTGAAATCACTTCAATAATATCGCAGACGGTGGAATAATAACGATGACGCCCGAGAAACACTCGCAAATACACCGATAACACCAATAAAACCGCGGAAAAACACAAATAACACTGCGGACGGCGGAATTTCACTGATAACACAGCGGGTGTTACACGGTGTATTTTGTGGTATTATTGGTGTTATCAGTGTTATTCTGTAGCGCCGAATAACACCAATAATACTGCGGACGGCGGAATAATATCGATAACACAGCGGGTGTTGTTCAATGTTATTCTGTGGTACTATTGGTGTTATCAATGTAACACGGCACGGAATCACACCAATAATACCGCAGACGGAGAAATAACACCGATAACACAGCAGGCAGGGCTGTCAAAACGGCTCGTTGTTCGCGAACAGCTCGTGTTCGGCTCGTTAATTTCGTTCGATAAGTTAACGAGCCGAACACGAACTAAGATGTGTTCGTTCGTGTTCGGCTCGTTTTGGCTCGAAATACACGAACCAAGATGAGTTTATCAAGTTTATATATATTAAGTAGTATTTTAAAAAATCTAATTGACTACAAGGCTACAAAGATTTATAATCAATTAAAATATTG
>JXCR01126551.1:9324-61951 GCA_002079205.1 Phalaenopsis hybrid cultivar | reverse complement strand
TTCTGAATCTCTACCTTCAATAAAGAGAAGCAAAAAAAGTTAAAATAGAAAGTTCAATAATCAATGTATCATGTATTCTATCAAATATTGCCAACAAGCTAATTTAGGAATAAATATATGGTTTTTGTTATTTCATGGCGCAACCACTCGAAATAACACGAAGCCCCTTTTGCAGCCAAACCAAGCTAAAGACTCAAAAAAAATTATATACTTACCAAATGTTACCTAATACCCAGCTCAAACACTAATGAATCACCACAAAACTCTCCCCCTATCCCTTCCTCTCTACGTCTCAGGCTAAAAATTGTTCTCCTGCCTCTTATCAAGCCTAGAAACATCGCACATTAAAATTAGAATTGACGGAAGTGGGATATTTAAGAACTGAATTGACAGATGAGAACTGGCAGCATTTTGATGCTGTTAATTTCTCCATTTTACTATAATGATTTAGTGTTGAGCTTGGCTTCCATGTAATATTTCTCAATCTTAAGTGGGTTTACACTACCTCTAAATGCTCTATAATGCGATTAATGAACTTGGGTTTAGCTTGACGAATGATAGCATGATTGAGGTGAATCATGGTAATAGAGTATTCCCCAAAGACATTGATCTAAGAAGCACTCATAGCATCAATGTCCTACGATTCTTAACAGAAATTAGGGCAAATAAAAATATTTTATTGCAAGAACTCCAAACAACACACTCAAATAAATAAAGTATAAGCGCCTAAAATTTAAAATGTACGCGATATCTCCTAAATCCTACAATTTGAAAAGTAGAAAATCTCTCACAAACCCTAACCGTAAGAATCAAGACAACAAACTCATGCAAAACCTAACACTAAACTTATCAACCCTATTTATAGCCCACAATAATAACTAATAAAAAACTNCTCAAATAAATAAAGTATAAGCGCCTAAAATTTAAAATGTACGCGATATCTCCTAAATCCTACAATTTGAAACGTAGAAAATCTCTCACAAACCCTAACCGTAAGAATCAAGAAAACAAACTCATGCAAAACCTAACACTAAACTTATCAACCCTATTTATAGCCCACAATAATAACTAATAAAAGACTAAATTGCCCTTAAGCTAATAAAAGACTAAAATGTCCTTAAGAATAAATGTAACAATACACCCATCCCAAACATACACATTGTTCTTAAGGTGGAAAAAAGTGAATGATCTTCTCCTCCACAACGGCTTCCCTGTTTATGCATCTCCTGCCTCTTTTTCACACACGGTGAGAACTTGAAAAGTCTGATCCTGGCAAAGAAATTTTGGGGTAAAGTTCTCATCAGCAAACATAACCAATTGGCTCACTTTTCCTGAATCTTTGTCTTTGTAAGGCTCTTAAGTGTCACCGCAGTTGTGGCTGAGTATTCTTGTTCTGTGGAGCCTCCTTCTGGACTTCCACCATTTAAGATTTTGGTATCGCANTTCCCTGTTTATGCATCTCCTGCCTCTTTTTCACACACGGTGAGAACTTGAAAAGTCTGATCCTGGCAAAGACATTTTGGGGTATAGTTCTCATCAGAAAACATAACCAATTGGCTCACTTTTCCTGAATCTTTGTCTTTGTAAGGCTCTTAAGTGTCACCGCAGTTGTGGCTGATTATTCTTGTTCTGTGGAGCCTCCTTCTGAACTTCCACCATTTAAGATTTTGGTATCGCTGTGGTTGTAGCAATTCGGAATGACGCTCGACTTGTGTTGCCCTTATTAGTATGTTCCATTGCATTTATATTTTCAACGAACTGAGTTAATTTCATAGTTTCTCCCAAGTTTCGCGGTCTCAGCAGATGAAGTGTTGCACGTATATCAGCTTTAGTCCATTCATGAAATTTCCCTCCAACACTGTTTCAAAAATTCGTCGTAGCCATGCCGAAAATAGCTTGAATCTCTACTTATACTCCATAATAATCCCTTCAAGGGTCAATGCATTGCTTGTGTAGGTCTCCTTCCCTGTGGCTCGAATATGTTTTGTGGGCATCACTTTTGATTTTGTATATGTGGAATGTCCACTTGAAAGATATAAGACCATATTCAGTCTGTCGCAATCCAAGAAATTTGTTTAGCCCTCCTGGTACGTGCCTCAAGCACGGAATCAGAATCGATACTAATTCAGCCCTACCCAGGATAGCACACCATTCGGGGATGATAATTCTGATACGGGACATTTAATATCCATTTTAGTGTTTAAAGAACATACAATGTCTATCCAGAACCTCCCGTGGTCAAGAGCAGTCGCAAAATGATCCCACACGCGTTTCGGTAAAATTGGGGTTCAGATCGAGCAAACCTCATTGGGGCCCAGCTGTCAGCACTGAAATCCCCGATTTAAAACCTCTGTAATGTTCATTTCTGAGTTATGGGATCATACCTTAGTGATACGCATTTTCCCGTAGCTTCCGGATCAATAAGTCTTTCTACGAAGATCCGGGCGCAAAATTAGTATTTTGACTTTTGGGATCATACTCGACCCAGGTCGGCAATTTTTGTATGATACGACACAACCCCAGCATCCACCCTGAAATGGGAAGGCCTACTTTCATTCCCGGATATCCTCCGAAGGTCCAGGGATCCATAGGAATCCTCCGCGCATAGCATCCACGAAGAAAGGAAAAAAGAAGAAAAAAGGAGATTTTTTTAAGGGGGTGCACTTAGGCAACAAAAATGAGCGCCCAACAAAGGAGAAGCAAGTAAGCACCCCCCTATGAGTGCTTAGGCACCCAAGGCACCAATAAGCGTTGCTTTGTTGCGCCTTCCCGAAGAGGTGGCGCCTAACTGGCGCTTAGAAGCCAAGACCAAATTATCTATCCAGACAGAGGAAATGAAGCTTAGGCACTCAAAATAATGCTCCGAAATAGAAAGTTAGGTGCATATGAGCCAGTCATGGTAAGTCAAAAATGGGGGAGACCACTATACATTGCTTGCATGATAACGGATCCTTATACCTAGTTATTTTGGTAATTATGGACGCAAACCAAAGGGTAGGGCAATTTGTTTCCATTTTGGGATGATGAGCCACTGGGAGAACGGCTAGGCGTCGATCCCATGGACATCGCAGAGTATGCATGGATGGATAGCCTAGCGTCAAGGGAGGGGAGCGCAAGGGATCAGCATTCATTCCGTTGAGAGCCTGTGGAGAAGCTTAGGAGAGGTGTGAGAGAACATTTTGGAGGCTTAGTGAAGATTCTTCCTTCTTCCTCTTCATTTTCTTCAACTTCATTTTCTTCATCTTTTTCTTCCTCCTGATAGTTTCCTTCACATGCATTCTCATTTTCTAGAAGAAAACCAAGGAGAGGTGAAAGATTTTCTTGAAGCTACTTGAGACTTTCCATGTAGAGGAAAGTTTCTTCCTTCATCAGAGAAGAAACAGAGTTGTCGTTGTCGGTGCGAGGTCGGAGTTCGAAGCAAGCCCAGAGAACGCGTCTCTAACTACTGTGTAGGTGAGATAACTCCTAAACTCTCAAAATTTCATTCCTAGCAAGTCATCTAGGTCTGGCGTTAGGGAATTAAGGCTAGGATTCAGTGTTAGAGGAAGTTGATAGATTAGGGAGCCGTTTTCATTGATTACCCTACGAACCCTGGAGATTTTCCCCTCGATCCTTAGCACATTGAGCCAATCCGTTGGGCGCGATTATTTGGCGGCTTCATCCCTCATTGATTGGGTTGAAGCCACCTAGATCTAGAGAACAAGGAAATCCTTTTATCCTTATTCCATAGTTCGCGAAGACTATTTCAATGAGGGAAAATCTTGAGTTTCCTGAAGGTTTCTTTTTGCGGAAGAGTTCCTCCGTGTTTGCCAAACAATTAGAGGTAGGTCCTCTATTACGTTGTGTGATGGACGGTATCTGTGAATTCAGCCCCACCCTATATCCTTTCTTTGTGAGATCGCCATTAGAATGCGATAGGGTATGTTTGCATATTAGCATGCAAGTATTTCTTTAAATATGCATATAAAAATGATTAACTTTGCATGATTTTGGGACAGGACAATACTTTCAATTGGCAATCATTGGTTGAATTGGTTGAGCGTCCAGTATCGTCCTGCTCGATCAATCGTCCCTCACTGGACGGCTCGATCGATCATCGCTCGCTGGACAACTTGATCGGTGTCGATTGGTTGGCCACCCGCTTTTGGTAAAGCATAGTTGGCTGCCCGATATCATACGGCTTCATCGGTCATCCCTCGCAGAAAGACTTGATCGGTCGACCGATATCGATTAGCTCAGCTGCCCGCTTTAGACCAACTTGAACGGCCTCCCGGTATCATCTGGTTCGATCGATCGTCTCTCATCAAGCGATTTGATCGGTTGACCAACAACTAGTATCGTTAGACCGATCGGTTGTCCCTTGCAGACGGCTTGACCGCAAACCTTTGGCTGACCGATTTTGATTTCTTTGCATGTTGCATTTAGCATGTTTATGCAAATATAGCACACATTGCTTGTCTTTTGCATGTGATTGTCACAATTGGTGACAATCACATCGCGCTTGCAAACTATATGTTCTGATATATGGACTTGCATATTGTTTAATACGCTACATATGTTCGTTTGAGCAACCGTAACGAGTTAAACCACCTTTAGAGTACAATATGAAAGTTACACCTGTTGAAAAATTCATATTGTGCTCAATAGTTCAGTATGCTACATATGTTCGCTTGAGTGACTATAATGTACAATGACTTATGGAGTATAGTGTGAATGTTCGCACTTATTGGAATATTCATAGTGCTCAATCCCTTAGTGTGACACACATGTTCGTTTGAACGACCGTGGCATGCGATCTCTTATTTGCATCTTGCATGCGCATCACTTAGTTTATTTAGATGGCAAGTTAATTTATTAGATGAGTGCCCGTTTGTTATTCATAATACCTAAACGAGCATTGCTCGCAAGGATATCTCAGCGAGCAATGCGAGTTTTCGTAATATGATGACCATGTATATGATTATGCTAAGGCTCCAAGAGCTCTAAAGCACGTCACTTGTATATTACGAATCTGCATTTAATCATGCAATATTTTAAAATACATATTTTTCTTATTTATATTATCCACCCTATTTTAAAATTTATATAAGTTAGGTCATATGTGAAGCCTCTTATTTAAATGTCATTCCTAATGGCGTTTTAGATCCCTTGGATCTTCAGGACGGGGTCCGTAGTGGTGATCCCTTCAAAATCATACAGTAGTCACTACACATTATGCATACACATAGTTAGATGGCGCTTAGGTGGTCTTTTAATGTCCTGGCTATTTCTCTTTGCTTTGTGCCCTAATCAGGCATCTTTGTGTGTTTCTTTTGAGTGTTTACTGGGTGTAAGACATGCGCACTAGTATATTAACAGCAATTTTTCTTCCAAGAAGCCATGTCCAACAGGAAGGTACTGTTGTGATTTTATCTAACACAGTTTCTGCATGTATTTTTAGTCTCCCTCCCACCGAGCATGGTTCACTACGTTGTACGTATAAAACTTTTATGTTAACCTGATTTTCATGAAAGTCGAGTTTTTTTAGAATTTTTTTAGTCTTCTTTTAGACCACTATGGGTGGCGGTGGCCCAAAGTGAGACAGCCAGCAGTGGGTAACAACAACCTATAATAGCCGACAACTGATAACAGCGGATGACTTTCGCAAGTGGTCTTAATAGTTGTCTTCAAAAATAATCAAAATGTCTAAAAGTTATTTTTAGTGTTTTTAAATAATTTTATCTAGTTTTTTTAAAAAAAAGAATAAAAATAGGTAAAAAAACAAACTAAACAGACATATTTTCTTAAAAATAAAACCAAAAAATAGTAATAAAAAAATAATCCATAGATCCCTTTTCTTTATGAAATTAGAAATTCTTTTATAAAAAAATGGGACAGAATCAGCTTCAAGTTAGGGTGTCTGGCAAATAACATTTAGTAAATGGTAGAATTTTAGAAGTCTTAAAACCAAAAAAAAAAAAAACTGATGGTGATTGCCACTTGATCATTGAAGAACATGCAATTTGTGGAAAGTTTTCACGAAGTCTGGATCTTAGAACAATATTACTTTGCCAATAAAAGGGTGAGTTGTCAACTTACTAACTTTTTCTCCTGTGGCCACTCAATTCTTGTGCCTCCTTGTCATTATCTGCAGACTAGACAAAGTTCGGATTTTCAGCTTTTGCATGTAGAATAAATTAAAAAAAGGACAGCATACTTATCAACACTTTCATGAAGCAATAAAATAGGAAATTCAACGCAACGACAGTCATGAAGCATACATCAGACCATGATCAAATGGTAACTCTCTAGTAAACAGTGGGTTTTTTTGTCATGAAATGCTAAAAGATGTCGCATTAGGGACATCGAATCAATGTCAAATGCTCATTATAAAGTAGCTTTAACCAACTCAATTAGTGTAAAGAAGAAATCGACAGTCATGAAGCATACATAGCTGATAGGACCAAGATAAAAGGGGCATTCTCTAGTAAAAAGTGGATTTATTTGCTATTCTATGCTGAAAGATGTCACAAAGCACACAACGAATCATTATCAAGTAGCTTTAACCGACTCAACACTGTAACGAAGAAGTACATTGATCAAATGTGCACACTTTACAAGCACAATCACTTGTTAAATTAAAGGCCAGTTATATTTTAAGTTTGACCGTTGGCCTGCAAGAGTAAAATTAGAAGTGTGCACCAGTGAAAAAATTAGAAGCGTGCACCAGTGAAAAACTCTCCTGCTATTGAAACATTAATAAAATAAGAAATTGCAAGTAATTGATTCTAAAAAAGCCATCAAGAGCACAACAACTTCGAAGAAACAAATAAGAATATCTTTTTGGAAGACTCATGCTAAAACAGTGAAACATTAAGAAATTAGNCTGGTACGTGCCTCAAGCACGGAATCAGAATCGATACTAATTCAGCCCTACCCAGGATAGCACACCATTCGGGGATGATAATTCTGATACGGGACATTTAATATCCATTTTAGTGTTTAAAGAACATACAATGTCTATCCAGAACCTCCCGTGGTCAAGAGCAGTCGCAAAATGATCCCACACGCGTTTCGGTAAAATTTGGGTTCAGATCGAGCAAACCGCATTGGGGCCCAGCTGTCAGCACTGAAATCCCCGATTTAAAACCTCTGTAATGTTCATTTCTGAGTTATGGCATCATATCTTAGTGATACGCATTTTCCCGTAGCTTCCGGATCAATAAGTCTTTCTACGAAGATCCAGGCGCAAAATTGGTATTTTGACTGTTGGGATCATATTCGACCCAGGTCGGCAATTTTTGTATGATACGACACAACCCCAGCATCCACCCTGAAATGGGAAGGCCTGCTTTCATTCCCAGATATCCTCCGAAGGTCCAGGGATCCAAAGGAATCCTCCGCGCATAGCATCCACGAAGAAAGGAAAAAAGAAGAAAAAAGGAGATTTTTTTAAGGGGGTGCACTTAGGCAACAAAAATGAGCGCCCAACAAAGGAGAAGCAAGTAAGCACCCCCCTATGAGTGCTTAGGCACCCAAGGCACCAATAAGCGTTGCTTTGTTGCGCCTTCCCGAAGAGGTGGCGCCTAACTGGCGCTTAGAAGCCAAGACCAAATTATCTATCCAGACAGAGGAAATGAAGCTTAGGCACTCAAAATAATGCTCCGAAATAGAAAGTTAGGTGCATATGAGCCAGTCATGGTAAGTCAAAAATGGGGGAGACCACTATACATTGCTTGCATGATAACGGATCCTTATACCTAGTTATTTTGGTAATTATGGACGCAAACCAAAGGGTAGGGCAATTTGTTTCCATTTTGGGATGATGAGCCACTGGGAGAACGGCTAGGCGTCGATCCCATGGACATCGCAGAGTATGCATGGATGGATAGCCTAGCGTCAAGGGAGGGGAGCGCAAGGGATCAGCATTCATTCCGTTGAGAGCCTGTGGAGAAGCTTAGGAGAGGTGTGAGAGAACATTTTGGAGGCTTAGTGAAGATTCTTCCTTCTTCCTCTTCATTTTCTTCAACTTCATTTTCTTCATCTTTTTCTTCCTCCTGATAGTTTCCTTCACATGCATTCTCATTTTCTAGAAGAAAACCAAGGAGAGGTGAAAGATTTTCTTGAAGCTACTTGAGACTTTCCATGTAGAGGAAAGTTTCTTCCTTCATTAGAGAAGAAACAGAGTTGTCGTCGTCGGTGCGAGGTCGGAGTTCGAAGCAAGCCCAGAGAACGCGTCTCTAACTACTGTGTAGGTGAGATAACTCCTAAACTCTCAAAATTTCATTCCTAGCAAGTCATCTAGGTCTGGCGTTAGGGAATTAAGGCTAGGATTCAGTGTTAGAGGAAGTTGATAGATTAGGGAGCCGTTTTCATTGATTACCCTACGAACCCTGGAGATTTTCCCCTCGATCCTTAGCACATTGAGCCAATCCGTTGGGCGCGATTATTTGGCGGCTTCATCCCTCATTGATTGGGTTGAAGCCACCTAGATCTAGAGAACAAGGAAATCCTTTTATCCTCATTCCATAGTTTGCGAAGACTATTTCAATGAGGGAAAATCTTGAGTTTCCTGAAGGTTTCTTTTTGCGGAAGAGTTCCTCCGTGTTTGCCAAACAATTAGAGGTAGGTCCTCTATTACGTTGTGTGATGGACGGTATCTGTGAATTCAGCCCCACCCTATGTCCTTTCTTTGTGAGATCGCCATTAGAATGCGATAGGGTATGTTTTCATATTAGCATGCAAGTATTTCTTTAAATATGCATATAAAAATGATTAACTTTGCATGATTTTGGGGCAGGACAATACTTTCAGTTAGCAATCATTGGTTGAATTGGTTGGGTGTCCAGTATCGTCCTGCTCGATCGATCGTCCCTCACTGGACGGCTCGATCGATCATCGCTCGCTGAACAACTTGATCGGTGTCGATTGGTTGGCCACCCGCTTTTGGTAAAGCATAGTTGGCTGCCCGATATCATACGGCTTCATCGGTCATCCCTCGCAGAAAGACTTGATCGGTCGACCGATATCGATTAGCTCAGCTGCCCGCTTTAGACCAACTTGAACGGCCTCCCGGTATCATCTGGTTCGATCGATCGTCTCTCATCAAGCGATTTGATCGGTTGACCAACAACTAGTATCGTTAGACCGATCGGTTGTCCCTTGCAGACGGCTTGACCGCAAACCTTTGGCTGACCGATTTTGATTTCTTTGCATGTTGCATTTAGCATGTTTATGCAAATATAGCACACATTGCTTGTCTTTTGCATGTGATTGTCACAATTGGTGACAATCACATCGCGCTTGCAAACTATATGTTCTGATATATGGACTTGCATATTGTTTAATACGCTACATATGTTCGTTTGAGCAACCGTAACGAGTTAAACCACCTTTAGAGTACAATATGAAAGTTACACCTGTTGAAAAATTCATATTGTGCTCAATAGTTCAGTATGCTACATATGTTCGCTTGAGTGACTATAATGTACAATGACTTATGGAGTATAGTGTGAATGTTCGCACTTATTGGAATATTCATAGTGCTCAATCCCTTAGTGTGACACACATGTTCGTTTGAACGACCGTGGCATGCGATCTCTTATTTGCATCTTGCATGCGCATCACTTAGTTTATTTAGATGGCAAGTTAATTTATTAGATGAGTGCCCGTTTGTTATTCATAATACCTAAACGAGCATTGCTCGCAAGGATATCTCAGCGAGCAATGCGAGTTTTCGTAATATGATGACCATGTATATGATTATGCTAAGGCTCCAAGAGCTCTAAAGCACGTCACTTGTATATTACGAATCTGCATTTAATCATGCAATATTTTAAAATACATATTTTTCTTATTTATATTATCCACCCTATTTTAAAATTTATATAAGTTAGGTCATATGTGAAGCCTCTTATTTAAATGTCATTCCTAATGGCGTTTTAGATCCCTTGGATCTTCAGGACGGGGTCCGTAGTGGTGATCCCTTCAAAATCATACAGTAGTCACTACACATTATGCATACACATAGTTAGATGGCTTGCTATGCAAGAACTACGGTGCTTAGGTGGTCTTTTAATGTCCTGGCTATTTCTCTTTGCTTTGTGCCCTAGTCAGGCATTTTTGTGTGTTTCTTTTGAGTGTTTACTGGGTGTAAGACATGCGCACTAGTATATTAAAAGCAATTTTTCTTCCAAGGAGCCATGTCCAACTGGAAGGTACTANGGTCCGTAGTGGTGATCCCTTCAAAATCATACAGTAGTCACTACACATTATGCATACACATAGTTAGATGGCGCTTAGGTGGTCTTTTAATGTCCTGGCTATTTCTCTTTGCTTTGTGCCCTAATCAGGCATCTTTGTGTGTTTCTTTTGAGTGTTTACTGGGTGTAAGACATGCGCACTAGTATATTAACAGCAATTTTTCTTCCAAGAAGCCATGTCCAACAGGAAGGTACTGTTGTGATTTTATCTAACACAGTTTCTGCATGTATTTTTAGTCTCCCTCCCACCGAGCATGGTTCACTACGTTGTACGTACTAAACTTTTATGTTAACCTGATTTTCATGAAAGTCGAGTTTTTTTAGAATTTTTTTAGTCTTCTTTTAGACCACTATGGGTGACGGTGGCCAAAGTGAGACAGCCAGCGGTGGGTAACAACAACCTATAATAGCTGACAACTGATAACAGCAGATGACTTTCGCAAGTGGTCTTAATAGTTGTCTTANTGTTAACCTGATTTTCATGAAAGTCGAGTTTTTTTAGAATTTTTTTAGTCTTCTTTTAGACCACTATGGGTGGCGGTGGCCCAAAGTGAGACAGCCAGCAGTGGGTAACAACAACCTATAATAGCCGACAACTGATAACAGCGGATGACTTTCGCAAGTGGTCTTAATAGTTGTCTTCAAAAATAATCAAAATGTCTAAAAGTTATTTTTAGTGTTTTTAAATAATTTTATCTAGTTATTTTAAAAAAAAGAATAAAAATAGGTAAAAAAACAAACTAAACAGACATATTTTCTTAAAAATAAAACCAAAAAATAGTAATAAAAAAATAATCCATAGATCCCTTTTCTTTATGAAATTAGAAATTCTTTTATAAAAAAATGGGACAGAATCAGCTTCAAGTTAGGGTGTCTGGCAAATAACATTTAGTAAATGGTAGAATTTTAGAAGTCTTAAAACCAAAAAAAAAAAAAACTGATGGTGATTGCCACTTGATCATTGAAGAACATGCAATTTGTGGAAAGTTTTCACGAAGTCTGGATCTTAGAACAATATTACTTTGCCAATAAAAGGGTGAGTTGTCAACTTACTAACTTTTTCTCCTGTGGCCACTCAATTCTTGTGCCTCCTTGTCATTATCTGCAGACTAGACAAAGTTCGGATCTTCAGCTTTTGCATGTAGAATAAATTAAAAAAAGGACAGCATACTTATCAACACTTTCATGAAGCAATAAAATAGGAAATTCAACGCAACGACAGTCATGAAGCATACATCAGACCATGATCAAATGGTAACTCTCTAGTAAACAGTGGTTTTTTTGTCATGAAATGCTAAAAGATGTCGCATTAGAGACATCGAATCAATGTCAAATGCTCATTATAAAGTAGCTTTAACCAACTCAATTAGTGTAAAGAAGAAATCGACAGTCATGAAGCATACATAGCTGATAGGACCAAGATAAAAGGGGCATTCTCTAGTAAAAAGTGGATTTATTTGCTATTCTATGCTGAAAGATGTCACAAAGCACACAACGAATCATTATCAAGTAGCTTTAACTGACTCAACACTGTAACGAAGAAGTACATTGATCAAATGTGCACACTTTACAAGCACAATCACTTGTTAAGTTAAAGGCCAGTTATATTTTAAGTTTGACCGTTGGCCTGCAAGAGTAAAATTAGAAGCGTGCACCAGTGAAAAAATTAGAAGCGTGCACCAGTGAAAAACTCTCCTGCTATTGAAACATTAATAAAATAAGAAATTGCAAGTAATTGATTCTAAAAAAGCCATCAAGAGCACAACAACTTCGAAGAAACAAATAAGAATATCTTTTTGGAAGACTCGTGCTAAAACAGTGAAACATTAAGAAATTAAAATTACATAAACAAACCATCAAATTATTTTTTTAGGATGATAAAGAAAAAACATGGAGAACAAATAGCAAAAATCAAAGTGAATAGTTTATAACGAGAATTGATGAGGATAACACATAATATACCGCCACAATAAAAACCAATTAGCACAACATCGAAGGCAAGACATTAAGTTCCATTAGGCAATACATTAAGATCCATCACGTGTAGAAAATATTAACAATCTAAATAGAAGACTAATAAACATAATTTAATAAAGCAACAATAATAATTTTTAAAACTTCGCCACAAGTTGCAGAGTAAGAATTATGAAGTCCCAAATTATCGTGGAATGCAATAATTTAGTCCAACCCCAACGCTTCTCTGAATATGTTTGCTTGTTGAAAGTCTGTGGGCGTATAAGAAAAACAAATCAAACAAACTTGCATTTTTTTCCCAAATAAAATGATAGTTGTGTTTTGTATACTTCTGAAAAATGGGGTTAGCAAAGATTTATAATGCTGCCTGATTATCACATTGTAATGGTATAGTAGCTTGTCAAAACTTTTTCTAGTAAAATATAATGCAACCGAGTTAACTAAAAGGATGTAACTGCCATAGGTCGACATTCAGCTTCAATAAATGATCTAGAAAAAAAAATTTTCTTAATAGATTTCCATGAGATAAGAGAGTTTACAAAAAAAAATATATAATATCCTTTGATAGAACTCCTTGTTACAACCACCCCAATTCAAGTCGCAAAAGTAAGACTGCTACTTACCTTTAACATATTTGAGGATTTGTATAGCTGCATCCCAATAAGGTTTCAAGGCTCATGCATCAAATGGTTTCAGGTATGAGCTGAATAGACAATATCTGGTCATATAACGGTCAAATGGATTAATGTTCCAATCAATCTTCAATATTTAGTTGATTCATTCAATAATAATCCCAACGCGGAAGAGAATTTCAAATTTTATTCCATTGGTAACTTGTCCGGGCATGCACCCATAAGACAAGAATCTTGAAAGATGTCTAGTGCTTATTTTCTTTAAGAAATAAAGATTCCATTTTTGGAACAGAAAAATTTAATTCCCAAGCATATAATGTTTTCTAGGTAGTTGATGTTTGAAAGCACTTGAGAAGTAAATCTTTTAGCTGTTTGCATTCTTGAAGACCTATGGTTGTGGGAAATATCATCAACAAAAATAAGAAATGCAATAAATGAGGTGCCTTAAACCTTTGTGAAGGCTGAATAGTTGCCCTTAGTAACCCACTTATGGAATGGCTTAAGATAGCAAACAAATTCCTGAAGAATTATATACTGTCGAAAGATTAGTTAAAACGACAAACAGCTTTCTCCCCTATCAAAACCAAGAGGAAGTTCCATATGTACGTCTTCATGTAAGTTGCAATGAAAAAAAGAATTCTCAACATCTAATTGGCATGTGAACCAATTTTGTTAAGCAGCAATGTTAGAAGGTACCGAAGGCTAGTGAGCGCAGTTGTAAGAGAAAATGTTTATCAAGAATCAAGACCTTCAACTTGATTGTATATTTCATCAACAAGACCAAAAATCAATGATCCCATCAGGCTTATATTGCACTAGTAGGTTATCAAAGTTATTATGTGGAAAAACCAAGTAGAGAATGGTTTGCTTGAGCAGCGAGATAAGCAGTTGTAAAATTGTGCAACATTGACACTTTTTTTGTGAGACAACACATAAACCTCCATAAAATCATCAAATCAATTAATAATATCAAAATAAAGAGTTTAAAATAATAGTTTTAAATGATAAGAGAATGAAAAAAAAATCAAACAAACAAAGAATAAAAAATAAAAAAACTAAAATAAACAAATAGGAACAAACAAGTTGTCTAAAATAAACAAATAATGACCAAAAAAGTTAATTATGCACTAAGACTCCGAATTTAAAAGTCCACTTACAGGGTCATCATTAGGATCAACATAATAGTTGATTGCTTTCTTGCCTCGCGTAACCTCACTTGTATCATCATCATCTCAATCTTATTCATCATCTTCAATCTCAATTAAGTTTCTCTTCTTTTATTAACAAAATCCAATAAGAATATTATTTTAAATAATAATTATATTAACATTTTATAAATTACAATACATAGAATTTTGTAAGTTCATGTTGTTGTGATTGAATCTACCAATTTCTCTGTGTTCTTAATTTTTAGGGACCCAGAACCCATTTTTATATTTGCATCGTTCTACTATATAGCCATTATGGGTCACAAAACTTACAAAAAAAATTTAGGTTCTCATAGGTTTTAATAGTATCACCAAATCCAATAGATTTTCTTCAGTATTTATCTTTAAAATTATTTGAGTATACACACTTCAGCATTCAGAAGTCTTCAGTATTTAGCTTTCAATAGTATATGCACTCAAAAGTCACTATTTCATAAAGTAAATAACTTTGATTACACCACAAAACCAGGAAAAATACACTAGTTCATGACATTGCAACAAAACAAACCATAAAACTAAAATGCAGTACAATGCAAGAATAAAAATAAGAGAAAAGTTAGATAGGATGAAATCGTAAGAGTCCAATGTCCATATTTTCTCTTAGTATTATTCTTCCGCCAAAGACATTAGCTTTCTTAATGCTCTCTCTTGCCACACACTCACTTCAACACTCACTTGCTCTACTTAGGCACCACACTACTCCACTAACACCATCTAAATCTCATGCAGATGGTTCTTAGGAAACTACCAGGTAACTGCTAAGTACGCTTTGAAAGTAATGGAAACTAAATGGTTGGGGCCATCGCACTTTGGAACTCCTTAAGTGGCACTACAGTGCTAGAGGTAGGGTTGCAACATTGCAATAGAGTGTTGTCAACATTAGCTCTCTGACATTTTGGCATAAATAGACCTCTTTCGGCATTATGACGCTCTAAAATGTCGCATTGACGCATCAAGCTCCATCTTTTACTCAATGTTCCAACGTTGCAGCATCTAATGTCAATGTTGCAATGCCAAACTCTTGAGTTTGAGATCAAATTTAATCGTCTCTTGTGCTACAACATTGTTGGACAAGCGTTGCAATGCCATTCATTCAATGCTTCAAAGCTAAAGATACCCCATTGTCGCTAGGTACTCAAGTTCTTAGTTATTTTTGCTCCATATTACATTGTGGCAAGCTACCTTGAAATTCTCTAATTTCTTTTGAAATTTCACTGGTGAAATTCTTGCCTTAGATAACTTAATTAGCGCAAATAAAATAAATTAAATTTTCACACATTTTAATATTAATTCAATTCACTCATCTCACTCAACAAATACCTACNTGCTACAACATTGTTGGACAAGCGTTGCAATGCCATTCATTCAATGCTTCAAAGCTAAAGATACCCCATTGTAGCTAGGTACTCAAGTTCTTTGTTATTTTTGCTCCATATTGCATTGTGGCAAGCTACCTTGAAATTCTCTAATTTCTTTTGAAATTTCACTGGTGAAATTCTTGCCTTAGATAACTTAATTAGCGCAAATAAATACAAAATAAATTAAATTTTCACACATTTTAATATCAATTCAATTCACTCATCTCACTCAACAAATACCTAAAAATTTAAAATATTAGTTGTCCTCAAGTAATTTTATATAAATTATGTCATCAACTAAATTGATAGCAATTATCTTACAATTTAAATGTAGTTAAATAATAAATTTAAATAACATTCAAATATGCATATAGAATTATTAATCATAGATAAAAAAATTAACAAATAATTGCCGAAATTTTTTTGTCTACTAGTANTGCTAGTTTTATTTTAAAACATAGCTCCCATCAAAGCTTTCTAATGCTTGTAATTGACTTTTAATTAATTATTATAAATTTTTTGACATTATTTATTCAAAAAATCATAATTAAAAAATTCTCTTATAAATATAATCCAATTAATTTAAACTTGATAGAACCTAAATCATTGACATATAAAATAATATGACATAATTATTTTTTATCTTAATATTTTTTCTTATTTTATTCTTAAAGTTCTCCAAGTTATATTGGCTCTTCATGGATGAAATTCTTATCTAAAAAAGCTTAACTAGTGTCAAAAACAAACAAAATAAATTAAATATTAATATTATTTCAATTCACTCATCTCACACAACAAATATAATCCAATTAATTTAAACTTGATAGAACCTAAATCATTGACATATAAAATAATGACATAATTATTTTTTATCTTAATATTTTTTCTTATTTTATTCTTAAAGTTCTCCAAGTTATATTGGCTCTTCATGGATGAAATTCTTATCTAAAAAAGCTTAACTAGTGTCAAAAACAAACAAAATAAATTAAATATTAATATTATTTCAATTCACTCATCTCACACAACAAATACCCTCAGACTTCAACTATTACTTGTCTTCAACTATTACTTGTCTTCAGATAATTACAAGTAAGTTTTATCCTTGACTAATTTCGCAATAATTATCTTAAAATTTAAATATAGTTAAAGAAAAACTTTAGATAACATTCAATCATAAGTAATAATTAATTAATAACTACCTATTCTTTTTTGGTTCACTAATATTCTTGTGAAACTCCCTTGGTGCATTTGCACTTCACTTTAATGAATTCCAATTAATCAATTGTTAATAAATTGGCATAAATCGTTCAAATAATCATAATAAAGTTGTGCTCTCATAAATATAATATAATTAATTTCCATTTTATAGAAATTTGATTGTTGATGTATAAAAGTGACGTGGGGCTACTTACAACCCGTCGGACCGGCCAAACGGGAATGTGGTCCAGCGGTTGTTGAACCAGCAAAACGGGAAGCCGTATCCTTCCACCTCCTATGCCCAATTCGCCCCACTACCCCTGAGCCCTATTCTTCCACCTGCTTTCCTAGTCGTTGCAANTACAACCCGTCGGACCGGCCAAACGGGAATGTGGTCCAGCGGTTGTTGAACCAGCAAAACGGGAAGCCGTATTCTTCCACCTCCTATGCCCAATTCGCCCCACTACCCCCGAGCCCTATTCTTCCACCTGCTTTCCTAGTCGTTGCAGTCCCTTCCATCTTTCACATCATTCCTTTCCTAAGATATTGCCTTCGTTGTCTCTCTTCCTCCACCATTTACACAAGTTCTTTTCTTAGGTATAATCAGTTGTTTTGTTGATTTATGATTTCAGTTGTGTCTTCCTGGTGTTCCCTCTTCGAGGGCTGAATCCTACGGCGAGTAGTGCTACAACAATATCTCNTTGCCTTCGTTGTCTCTCTTCCTCCACCATTTACACAAGTTCTTTTCTTAGGTATAATCAGTTGTTTTGTTGCTTTATGATTTCAGTTGTGTCTTCCTGGTGTTCCCTCTTCGAGGGCTGAATCCTGCGGCGAGTAGTGCTACAACAATATCTAGCCTAAGGTGGTGTGTATCTCTACTCTCCTTCCTCCGTACGTCACCTCCTACCACAACCGCACCTTCCAGCCTCCTCCAGCAGGCTGACCGACTCTCTAGGTTCCCTCCAGCGACACAAACAGGTTGAACTCTCCTTCCAGATCGCTGCATCGACCTTCCTACGCCACCTCCCACAGCTGTCGCGCCACTGAACCTCCTCCAACAGGCTAAACGGCCCTCCAGGTTTCCTTCAGCGGCACAAACTAGCCGCACTCTCCTTCCAAATCGACGCACCAACTTTCCTACGTCAGCTCCCATCGCTATCGCGCCTCTCAGCCTTCTCCNTCTCCTTCCAGATCGCTGCATCGACCTTCCTACGCCACCTCCCACAGCTGTCGCGCCACTGAACCTCCTCCAGCAGGCTAACCGGCCCTCCAGGTTTCCTTCAGCGGCACAAACTAGCTGCACTCTCCTTCCAAATCGACGCACCAACTTTCCTACGTCAGCTCCCATCGCTATCACGCCTCTCAGCCTCCTCTAGCCAACTTTTGATCCGTCAGGCCCCCTCCAAAGCCCCTTCAGTCATCGTTGACCACCTCCTACACCCTCCCCGCTGCCTCCAACACTTACGTTTCATCCAGCATCCTTCTAGCCATCCCTGACCTTCCCCCAGTCCTTCTGTTATGTCCTCAGCCAACATCAAACACCATCCAAGACTGATTTTGTCTTTTACATAGCTCATTTTATTACTTGTTGAGTCGTCCCATATGTTGTCATTGTTTACATGATTGTGTTGTTTCTTTCATCAAAGAATCATTGTACTTTCTCAATTTCAGCAACAAAATACGTGTCATTTAAGTCGTAATTTGGGTTAACTCCGGTATCAATTAGTATCAAAACTATCCCAACCATACTTCTAACCTAGGGTTCCCCAGTATCCGCCTAACCCAAGACACCAGATTTTCTTATTTTCTTCTTTCTTTCCCACTTGCTTTTTCCCTCCTTTTCTTGTCTTCTCCTTTCTATCGTCTCTTTATGAATCACACCCAATCATGTCGCCACATTGATACGTGCCAAACTCAACCAGAGAAGAAATACAACGTGAGATTTGTCGCCTGCAACAACGATTGATCGAGCTGGACAATGGGACCCAAGAATACATTCCACTCAAACGTGAAATCGAGAGTCAAAGAGAAGACCGCAACGACATTTGAATTGGTTTCACCATGAAGACGTCTGTGGCGGTCGCTTCGGTATTCACTATCAACAGAGACCACGCGAGGAACCCTCGTTCGGCGCCCACCGAGACTACGGCATCAAGGTAAACCAACCGGAGTTTGAAGGAATCATGGCTCCCGACAACTTTATTGTTCGATTGCAAGCGGTCGAACGCCTTTGAATACAAAGAGGACCCCGATGATAAATGGGTTAAAATCGCCGCTATCAAATTGAAAAAAAATGACTCCTTATGGTGGGAAAATTTGCAATGACGGAGCAAATGAAACTAAAGTGACAAGATCACCCAGTGGACAAAAATGAAGAAAGTTATGCATCAGAAGCACCTGTCATCCCACTACCGCCAAGATATATTCCTCAGGCTTAACAACATACAACAGCGAGATCTTTTAGCGGAGGAGTTCACAGCAAAGTTTGACTAATTATAAATGAAGTGTGAGTTAGTCAAGTAATATGGGGCTGAAACCCACCATTAGCAACGTCGTTCAACTAAAGCTCTACTGGTCGTTGGGAGATGTCCAAACCTTGGCATTAAAGGTTGAATGGCAATAAAAGCAGACCAGGTCACAGTCATCCTTCAGACAACATTTGACCTTCAAGTCATCACCAACAGTCATGCCTGCACCTGGAAACTAACTCAAGCATATTGTCCTTGAACACAATGTATAGATGGTGGGCCTCATGGTGACGAAAACGAAGACCCTTTTACGAAGGGACATCGACAAACTTATTGGCACTAACTGGAAGCTCTTATGTCACTCAACTAGAGGAAAATCGAGTGGCATTCTCCTTCTATGGCGTAGAGATGCTACCAATTTTTAGGTTTTGATCCAAAATGACCAATGCATTGTTGGCTGGATCAAGACTTCGGGACAAAGTCGCCGGTTAGTGGATGCAGTGTATGCAAATAAAGACCTTCATATTAGAAGACAACTATGGCAAATTATCTCATTGATTTTTGATATTAGTATCCCTATAATTGTTGGGGGAGATTACAACTGTATTATTTCCCAAGAGGCCAAGAAAGGCAGCAAGCACTTTCATTTCACTACTAGAGCTTAGGAAATGGCGAAGTTTATGCAATCTAATGACTTACATGATCTTGGCTTTCATGGGCCAAGATTCACATGGAACAACAATAAGCAAGATTTGACAAGGTTCTAGTCAATACCGCAGCCTCTCAAGCTATCTCACACGCTCAAATTGGGCATCTTAACCGCATAGCTTCAAATCACAGCCTGATTTTACCCATTGGTGTGCCCCAAACTGACAGGCAAAGATCTAATTGGATCAAATTTGAGCATATATGGCTCTCTTATCCTACAACTCATTATATTGTTTGGAAGAACTGGCAAAAAGTTGGCTCTATGTTGAAATATTACAAAGGAAGAACTCCAGAACTCTTAAGGCTCTCTTTTTATAACAAAATTAAAGAGTTGGGAAAGACTAGACGGCCCCTTGAGCAAGACATTGAGGGATCCAACTTGTTGAAAGTACTCTGGAAGGCATTTTGCCTGACGACGAGGTCAAGTTGAAGAATAAAGTTCACGAACTTAACATCATTCTCACCAGAATCAATGTGTGGTGGAAACACGTGCAAAGGTAAGATGGATCTAAGATGGAGATGCTAATACTAACTTCTTTCACTCCGTGACATCCGCTCGACTTTGATCCAACAAAATTTCTCTTGTGAAAGGGTCTGATGGTACATGGGTGGATGACCAAAGTGCNATCGAGTGGCATTCTCCTTCTATGGCGTAGAGATTCTACCAATTTTTAGGTTTTGATCCAAAATGACCAATGTATTGTTGGCTGGATCAAGACTTCGGGACAAAGTCGTCGGTTAGTGGATGCAGTGTATGCAAATAAGACCTTCATATTAGAAGACAACTATGGCAAATTATCTCATTGATTTTTGATATTAGTATCCCTATAATTGTTGGGGGAGATTACAACTGTATTATTTCCCAAGAGGCCAAGAAAGGCAGCAAGCACTTTCATTTCACTACTAGAGCTTAGGAAATGGCGAAGTTTATGCAATCTAATGACTTACATGATCTTGGCCTTCATGGGCCAAGATTCACATGGAACAACAATAAGCAAAATTTGACAAGGTTCTAGTCAATACCGCAGCCTCTCAAGCTATCTCACACGCTCAAATTGGGCATCTTAACCGCATAGCTTCAAATCACAGCCTGATTTTACCCATTGGTGTGCCCCAAACTGACAGGCAAAGATCTAATTGGATCAAATTTGAGCATATATGGCTCTCTTATCCTACAACTCATTATATTGTTTGGAAGAACTGGCAAAAAGTTGGCTCTATGTTGAAATATTACAAAGGAAGAACTCCAGAACTCTTAAGGCTCTCTTTTTATAACAAAATTAAAGAGTTGGGAAATACTAGACGGCCCCTTGAGCAAGACATTGAGGGATCCAACTTGTTGAAAGTACTCCGGAAGGCATTTTGCCTGACGACGAGGTCAAGTTGAAGAATAAAGTTCACGAACTTAACATCATTCTCACCAGAATCAATGTGTGGTGGAAACACGTGAAAAGGTAAGAGATGCTAATACTAACTTCTTTCACTCCGTGACATCCGCTCGACTTTGATCCAACAAAATTTCTCTTGTGAAAGGATCTGATGGTACGTGGGTGGATGACCAAAGTTTTCTCTTAATCTGCTTTATCCAATATAAGAAGTGGAAGGCTACAAATGTGCAAATGGCTGATCTACCAACTTCTCGCATGAGAGTCATATCTGCACTGAAAATTATAACACTCAAAATATGGAGATTATCGAAAGCGAAATTATTACTGCTATAAAAAGTCTTGGCTCGAATTGCGTCCCTGAAAGAGATAGACTCATTGCGTTGTTTTATAAACACTATTGGAGTATAGTCAAAAATGAAGTGTTGGATGTTGTTAAGGAATTCTTTAATACATTTCATATGCATGACTCCTGGAAAGAAACTCTTGTTGTCCTTATACCCAAAAAGTGTAATGTGGAGACCCCTGCTCAGTTTCATCCTATAAGTCTCTGCCAAACTATCTATAAGATAGGTGGCAAAGATCCACATTAACAGACTTAAAGGAATTCTACCAAAAATTATATCAGAGGAGCAAGTACCATGTCGTTCCATATCTAGCCATTGTCTTCTTGCACAAAAGCTGATGAACAAATTCAAAAATTCCACCTCTTCCTCCGGATTTATAGCCCTCAAAATTGATATGGAACAAGCCTATAATAAGATGAACTGAGAGCCCTCGAAGCGGTTATGAATCTCATGAACCTTCCCAAAAGATTCCAAAGATGGGTCATGAGCTGCATCAAGCATCCAAAATTCAATCTTCTTATTAATGGCAGCATGTCTCCCTGGATTAAGGCGGAGAGTGGCTTCCGTTAAGGGTGTCCCCTTTCCCCATTTCTTTTTATTATTTGCTCGGAGTTGCTCTCCATGGCTTTCAAGCAATGCCACTTTAATGCCGGAGTGGAAATAATTTGAAACAGGGCAAAGGTTTCACACTTACCGTACGCAGATGATATTCTCAGGCAAGTATGCAAGCGGTTAAAGCTATCCAGAAACTTCTCCAGGACTACAGCAAGTGGACGAGTCAAATTATTAAGGTCTACAAATCATCTATTCTCTTCAGCAAGGCCCCAAAAATTTGGAGGCAAAGGAAAATTATTACCTTGGTATCCCTTTGGCGATGAAGAAACTTACAAATGCTGACTTTGAAAAGCTGCTCCAAAGAGTGAGTTTATAAGAAAATTCATGCGTGGGAATGAGATTGCTCTCATTGGCAGTGAAAGCAACGCTTATCAACACGTCATTACTTGCTATGCCTAGCAATTTCATTACCCATACAGATGTGCCAAACTCTATTCTGCTCAGCATTAAAAATGCTGTAGAAAATTTCTCTGGGATAAAAATAATAATACAAGAGAACTCCACCTATGCCGCTTGGAAGGATCTCTGCAAGCCGAGAGGTATGGGAGGATTGGGTTTTCACGCACCAACTGTCTGGATAGGTCCCCTGAGGGCCTGTCTTGCTTGGGACTATATTACCAATGAAAATTCACTCCATCATAAGATTCTGGCACCTAAGTATGGGACGCAGCTGTGTGATTACAAGTGCAGCAGAAGAGACTCAATAACCTGGAGAATTCTAACGGCCTTCAAAAAATTTTGGATGGAAAGTATCTAATGGGGCAGATATTGATATTCTTAATCAAAGTTGGATATATGACACACTTCTTAGTAGATGGCCGACTTTCATTAATATTGAAGAGATGCAAGAGCGCACGGTTTCGTATCTCCTTAATGAGCATTCATGGGACCTCTCTAAATTACAGAAGTGTTTCAGTCAAGAGTTGGGCAGCCAAATTGCTTCAGTTCCGATCTGCCAGACCCTCGAGAAAGACCAGGCGGAGCTTAATTTTTTACTTACTGGAAAAACTGTGACAACTTTGGCGTCGCCCATTTCACTTAATCAAGCAGCAGCTTTGCTTGGATTAAAAGGATCACAATACACCCCAGAGAGCAGCTTTTCNACCAGGCGGAGCTTAATTTTTTACTTACTGGAAAAACTGTGACAACTTTGGCGTCGCCCATTTCACTTAATCTAGCAGCAGCTTTGCTTGGATTAAAAGGATCACAATACACCCCAGAGAGCAGCTTTTTTGATGGAGAATGGCCATTGAAACCATTCCAACCAACTGCTGGCTGTTTCGCAGAAGCCTCCAGCAATCTATGCCCACGGGGTGTAATGCCCCTGAAGATACTTGTCATATTAAATCCGGATGCACCATTTTCAGACAATTAAAAGCAAACTCTCCTCTTAGGGTTTCGAACTTCCAATTTTCTATAATATGCAAGAATTTATTACAGCTGTTTCTCGAATGAAGGAATGGAACAAAGGCTCCATCCTTCTTTACTGCAAGGCCATTTATCAATGTTGGCGGGCTAGGAACTCCAAGAAACATGATAAACCTTACAACACAGCTACTATTTGGCGTCCGCCTCTCTTGAAGCTCTCTCATACAATTTATCCACTAACAATAGCGAGCACTTGGGTACCACTCAGTCGAATAGACTGCCAACGAATATCTCGTGGTACCGCCTCCCGGGATGGTTGAAGATAAATGTTGATGGAGCGCTTCTCACCTCATACATGGGTAGTGTTGTTTTTATCATCAGAAATGAAATCGGAGAGCTTATATTGGCAGTGAGTTATAGAGCGGAGCATTGGGACAGTGGCCGGTTGGAGCTTTTGGCTTTTTTGGCTCTAAAACAATTCTTGGAATCTTGGATGTATGAGATAAATGGGATTATCTTTGGAGGTGAGAACTCCAATGTCATCTCTTTTCTTCACGGCCTCAGAAGGCGACAACTCCAATTTCATCGCTTTTTTCACCGCCTCACTAAAACCAAAGCTTGTAAGGATTGGCCACAGGATTGCAAGGAGCTCGACTTTCTCTTTTTGTTTAAGCATGTGTTCTTCANAGGATTGGCCACAGGATTGCAAGGAGCTCGACTTTCTCTTTTTGTTTAAGCATGTGTTCTTCGTACATATTCCTAAAGCTTGAAACAAGGCTGCTCATTTTTTTGCCAACTTGGCTTTACAAGATAGTTTTATTTTTAAAGATAAATGTATAAATACTGAACTTTCTTTATTCTTTTGGAGGACAAGACTGTTTGTTGCACTTGATGTGTGCTCCTTTGGGCACCTTTTATTTTTCTAACTTTTTTGTATTTTTAATGTAATAATGCAATTGCATATTTTCAAANTACAAGATAGTTTTATTTTTAAAGATAAATGTATAAATACTGAACTTTCTTTATTCTTTTGGAGGACAAGACAGTTTGTTGCACTTGATGCGTGCTCCTTTGGGCACCTTTTTATTTTTCTAACTTTTTTGTATTTTTTATTTAATAATGCAATTGCATATTTTCAAAAAAAAAAACAACCACGCCTACCGACAAGGCTACTTCCAGAGTTGGCAAGTAACTACCAGAAAGCGAGAAGAACTCCCCAAGCGATCTGAAGCCAGAAAAGAGCAGACCATCCAAGATCGTTCCCACACAAAAAGGTTTTAGGTGCCATGATTACAGCCACATCGTTGCCAACTCAAAATATAATTAATTTGCTAAAGCGTACCTTCAACAGCCTTCTTGACAACAAGCCCTTTTCCAAAGCTGCTCAATCTTCTTTTATACTCTTCTTAATTTTGCTTACTCCCTCTTAAACCTTCTGAATTCAAGGAATCCTTTTATGGAAACTCACAACCCACTTAAGGCACTTCCAATGCAAGTTCGGCGCCTCTGACGACTATCAAGACTTCACTTTACCCATTCTAAGGACATTGGGATGATAGNACAAGCCCTTTTCCAAAGCTGCTCAATCTTCTTTTATACTCTTCTTAATTTTGCTTACTCCCTCTTAAACCTCCTGAATTCAAGAAATCCTTTTATGGAAACTCACAAACCACTTAAGGCACTTCCAATGCAAGTTCGGCGCCTCTGACGACTATCGAGACTTCACTTTACCCATTCTAAGGACATTGGGATGATAGCCAACTCTTTGAGTTGGCCAATCCCTTTTTCGGGTATTCCCCTCCCCCCGCGCGCCAAACAAAACCGTTGTCGGGTGGATTAAAGTGAATGTTGATGGAGCTCTCTTACTTTCTGGCATCGCTAGCACGAGAGCTATCATTCAGTATGAACTTGGTCACGGAATTGCTACTATTGGGCACCAACTAGAACATTGGGGTATTAGGCAAGTGGAACTCCAAGCTGCATTTTCATTACAATCCATATGTGATCCTTGGATGCTTGAATGCAAAGGTATTATCATTGAAAAGGACAACAAANATTTTCATTACAATCCATATGTGATCCTTGGATGCTTGAATGCAAAGGTATTATCATTGAAAAGGACAACAATGTTTTCATTTTTTTGTAAGCCACTATGAAGAAAGAAATATGGAAGCATTCACCAAATGTGGCCCCTGAATTTGATTTTCTTCTTTCCTTTCTTCTTTCCTTTAAGCAAGTACTTTTTGTGCATACATCACATGACCATAACAAGGCTGCTCTTTTTTGAGTGATGTCCGCCTTGAATTGCTCTTTTATTTTGATGCATGTAGAGGAAGATAGGGATTTGTCTACCATACTTGTAGATAACATAAACACATTTTTTTAAAGCCCAAAAAGACTAATATATTAACTAGAAAGAAAGATACAGATACAATGTGTGGGAGGGCCCAAACATGACACCCTGCCCACACATAACCATAAGTGGTTCCAAAACTAGAAAATACAAAAAAGTACATTAGAGACTTGAAGAAAAAGCCTAAAAGTGTCAAAATACATAGTATCAGGTGGCTAAGAGCAACCCAATTTGATTTTGCCTATGTTTCTGATTCTAAGGAAGGAGCAAGCTAATAAGTTGGTAAGATGATTGTCATTGTTAGTAGTAACCAATGTATCATCCAATATGTTCCCAAGCTCGAGTCGGCTTTCATTCTTCTTCTTCTTCCTGGAATAAATTTGCATTCCTCTTTCGAAGATTGGCTCACCTGATATTGGTCTAAAGTGTGTTGGAAAAGTGCAGGTTGTTGAACATTAGAAGCGACTGCATGTTATACATGTTGATCTGTTATTGGATCAAAGGAGCACTCTCGTGTGTCTTGAAATGTAAGTGAGCATTCTTCAATAACAGTGGGTGGTATAATCACAACTGGATCTGTAGTTGTAGGACTATCAACATTAAGGGGCTTATTGTAAGCAGTTACTAAGAAGTAGAAAATTTTCAAGTTGAACAGCGGAAACTTTATCCAAACTGGAATAATAGGGGACTCCGCTTTTGGATAAAACCAACAGTCCACTTCAGAATTTTTATAAAACGGTTGTCGATCTTGATAACTTTCCGAGAAAAAATGCGAGTGTAATCGACATCGTGAGACAACTGAATCAATATGTGTAGACCGTCTAAGTAAACCAATATTCCAACTGCCAAACAACTTCATATCATCAAATTCTTTTCGAATGATCTCAAGTTTTGGGTGACCAAAAGAAAAATTTTCCATTAGAGCAAAACGCCACAAAGATGCGAGAGTATTGGTTTCAACCTCTATAAGAATAAGAGTAGGCTTCCCATTTTTCTTTTCCAGTTTGTTTATGAAGGTGTGATTGACAACACCTTCAAGAGCCTCATGAAATGATTGTGGAACATTGCAAGATTTACCTATATGAAAACCAGTCTCTGAATCTGAAAGGGGAGCACGAGTAGGAATAGAGAGGCCGTCGGCGGCAACTATAGTAGCATAGGAATGAAGAGTTGATGTCATCTCTGCCGACAAGATGCTCTGTCGGACAGGAAACAAGGACGTCGGGGTGAAATCGCAGTTGTCGAACGCAGTCGCAGCAGTGAGCCGCANAAAAATTTTCCATTAGAGCAAAACGCCACAAAGATGCGAGAGTATTGGTTTCAACCTCTATAAGAATAAGAGCAGGCTTCCTATTTTTCTTTCCCAGTTTTTTTATGAAGGTGTGATTGGCAGCACCTTCAAGAGCCTCATGAAATGATTGTGGAACATTGCAAGATTTACCTATATGAAAACCAGTCTCTGAATCTGAAAGGGGAGCACGAGTAGGAATAGAGAGGCCGTCGGCGGCAACTACAGTAGCATAGGAATGAAGAGTTGATGTCATCTCCGCCGACAAGATGCTCTGTCGGACAGGAACCAAGGACGTCTGGGTGAAATCGCAGTTGTCGAACGCAGTCGCAGCGGTGAGCCGCGGAACAACAGCTCGACGGGAAAGCGCGAAGGATAGATCCGCGCAGCATGATGAGACGAGTCGATGACGACGAGACGACGAGACTGGAAGTACCTTAAGGAGGGATCAACGAAGGTAGGAGGGATCGACGAAGGCAGGATTAGTAGTCGAGTACGAGAGTTTCGTCGTCGAGCACGACGGTAAAGCCGAAGGTCAAGCCAGGGAATCGTCATCGGGCGAAACCCTAGCAGAGTAGCTCGCCACCGACGGCATTATATATATATCACAACATAACTACATACATGCATAGTTTTTATAATTTTTTATATAGCAATACAGATGCAACTTTCAAGGAAACGAAAATGATGCAAATTTTGTCACATTCGTTAAAATGGAAACAAGAGAAAGAAAAATAATGTCTCAAATAACATGACATNGCACGACGGTAAAGCCGAAGGTCAAGCCAGGGAATCGTCATCGGGCGAAACCCTAGCAGAGTAGCTCGCCACTGACGGCATTATATATATATCACAACATAACTACATACATGCATAATTTTTATAATTTTTTATATAGCAATACAGATGCAACTTTCAAGGAAACGAAAACGATGCAAAATTTGTCACATACGTTAAAATGGAAACAAGAGAAAGAAAAATAATGTCTCAAATAACATGACATGGTTTCGTACTCACTGATTTCACCCCAGAGCCCAGAAACCTAGTCGGCGACACACTGCAATGCGTCTGCGCACGATCCCGACTCCAGCACTATAGATCGAGTCGAGAGCTCCCTCGGCTGAGAAGAACGAGAGGAGGAATGGAATGTTGAAATTAGCGTGAAAAAATGGTTTACACTCATAGATTTCTCCTCCGAGCTCTCTACCGTGAACTGCAGCTCCCAGACCACCGCTCGCCCACACTGCTCGCAGATGTGCGCTATGTTGCGATCANGGAATGTTGAAATTAGCGTGAAAAAATGGTTTACACTCATAGATTTCTCCTCCGAGCTCTCTACCGTGAACTACAGCTCCCAGACCACCGCTCGCCCACACTACTCGCAGATGTGCGCTATGTTGCGATCGNACACTGCAATGCGTCTGCGCACGATCCCGACTCCAGCACTATAGATCGAGTCGAGAGCTCCCTCGGCTGAGAAGAACGAGAGGAGGAATGGAATGTTGAAATTAGCGTGAAAAAATGGTTTACACTCATAGATTTCTCCTCCGAGCTCTCTACCGTGAACTACAGCTCCCAGACCACCGCTCGCCCACACTACTCGCAGATGTGCGCTATGTTGCGATCACAACTCCCCCACTTGGACCATCTACTAAGCGAAACTAAGAGGGAGGGAGAGCCGTGCGAACGAAACAGAGAGGGAGAAAAGAGATGCAAAGCTCCAAAAAGGATTTTTCCCCCCATTCGGCGGGAACAGCGAGTTAAATATTTTGTGGTTAAGTCGGTGGGAACAGCGAGTCANCCCCCACTTGGACCATCTACTAAGCGAAACTAAGAGGGAGGGAGAGCCGTGCGAACGAAACAGAGAGGGAGAGAAGAGATGCAAAGCTCCAAAAAGGATTTTTCCCCCCATTCGACGGGAACAGCGAGTTAAATATTGTGTGGTTAAGTCGGTGGGAACAGCGAGTCGAGATTAGGGAGGGTAATTAAAGGTTAATTAGGTTAATTAAACTTGTATTTTCAAATTTTTATATTTCTCATTCCATTCAAAATTTATATGTAGAGCTTTGTATAGAATTGATCGCTTAGACGCGTAAAATCTTATAAAATTGATTTAGTTGAAATCTGAAGAATTTGAAATTTGAGGTACCAATTTTTCAAAATGGATTATTACACATATTCTCTCACATGATTTAAAAAGATAACGAGATACGTGTAGATCAGCAATTATTGGTTGAATTCTCGATCGACAATCAACTACAAGAGCAAGTTTGGTGTAAGGTAGTTCTGATGGACGCATGTCAAATTCTGTTGGCAAGACCGTGGCAGTTCGACCAGAAGATCCAGAACGACAAATTCAAGAACACCTACACGTTTAAGAAGGATGGGAAGCACATCATGTTATTACTTATCAAGAATGTGACGGGCATCATATACACAGAAGAATCGTTAGTCTCAAGAGCCACCTTCCTACAGTCAGTTTGAGAAGCACCAATAGCCCCAACGTTAGTCATCCTAGAAGGTACCAACGCTAAAAGGAAAATATCCACATGTCTACAACTGCTCATGCACGACTTTAACGACGTCATGACCGTCAGCCTTCCAAATGGCCTACCACCACTAAGGGACATACAACAAGCCATAGAATTAATACCAGAATAAGTGTTACCAAATCGCCACGCCTACAGATTGCGACTCGCTGAGTACGAGAAGCTCTAAAGTCAGGTGCAGGATCGTGTTACAAGAGGATTAGTCTATGAAAGAACCAATCCAGGTGTCCCCGCCCTAATAGTACCCAAGAAAGATGGTTCTGGGCAGATGTGCATTGACAGCAATGTCATTGAAAAAATTACCATCAAATACCGATTTCTCATACTATGCATCGACGATCCTTTAAATCAGTTGCATAAAGCCACCGACTTTTCAAAAATCAGTTTGCGCATTGGATAACATTAGATAAAAATGTGACCAGGAAACGAGTGGAAGACCGCCTTCAAGACACGAGATTGTCACTACGAATAGNCGATCGACAATCAACTACAAGAGCAAGTTTGGTGTAAGGTAGTTCTGATGGACGCATGTCAAATTCTGTTGGGAAGACCGTGGCAGTTCGACCAGAAGATCCAGAATGACAAATTCAAGAACACCTACACGTTTAAGAAGGATGGGAAGCACATTATCTTATTACTTATCAAGAATGTGAAGGGCATCATATACACAGAAGAATCGTTAGTCTCAAGGGTCACCTTCCTACAGTCAGTTTGAGAAGCACCAATAGCGCCAACGTTAGTCATCCTAGAAGGTACCAACGCTAAAAGGAAAATATCCACATGTCTACAACTGCTCATGCACGACTTTAACGACGTCATGACCGACATCCTTCCAAATGGCCTACCACCACTAAGGGACATACAACAAGCCATGGAACTAATACCAGAATAAGTGTTACCAAATCGCCACGCCTACAAATTGTGACTCGCAGAGTATGAGAAGCTCTAAAGTCAGGTGCAGGATCGTGTTACAAGAGGATTAGTCTATGAAAGAACCAATCCAGGTGTCCCCGCCCTTATAGTACCCAAGAAAGATGGTTCTGGGCAGATGTGCATTGACAGCAATGTCATTGAAAAAATTACCATCAAATACCGATTTCCCATACTATGCATCGACAATCCTTTAAATCAGTTGCATAAAGCCACCGACTTTTCAAAAATCGGTTTGCGCATTGGATAACATTAGATAAAAATGTGACCAGGAGACGAGTGGAAGACCGCCTTCAAGACACGAGATTGTCTCTACGAATATACATTTATGTCTTTCGAACTGAACAACGCACCTGGCACTTTCATTCGGCTGATGAATGAAGTGTTTCGACCCACATCAAAAAAATATGTAATGGTCTACTTCCACGATATTCTGGTCTATAGTGAATCAGAAGAGGACTAGCAACCTGCGAGCAGTATTCTAGGTTTTACGAGCTGAACAACTATACGCACTCCCGAAAAAATGACGCTTCATCCAATTATTTTTTTGGGCTACATCGTCTCTAGCACAAGCATTCACATTGACCCGACGAAGATCGAGGCAATCGTGAGCTGGACTGCGCCACAATCATTCATCGAGCTACAACAATTTTCAGGATTAGCCGCTATCAAAGAANCTGAACAACGCACCTGGCACTTTCATTCGGCTGATGAATGAAGTGTTTCGACCCACATCAAAAAAATATGTAGTGGTCTACTTCCACGATATTCTGGTCTATAGTGAATCAGAAGAGGACAAGCAACCTGCGGGCAGTATTCTAGGTTTTACGAGCTGAACAACTATACGCACTCCCGAAAAAATGACGCTTCATCACAAGCCAATTAATTTTTTGGGCTACATCGTCTCTAGCACAAGCATTCACATTGACCCGACGAAGATCGAGGTAATCGTGAGTTGGACTGCGCCACAATCATTCATCGAGCTACAACAATTTTCAGAATTAGCCGCTATCAAAGATTCATCAGAACCTTCAGCACTCTCACTGCCCCCTCACAGAACTGTTGAAAAGAAAAGAATGCACCTGGACAGTCACGACCAGACTAGCTTCGACACTCTAAAAGAAAAAGTGACCCGGGTACGAGTTCTAACCTTCCCAAATTTCAACCAACTGTTCAAGGTCGAGTGTGACGCATCATGCATANATCAAAGAATCATCAGAACCTTCAGCACTCTCACTGCCCCCTCACAGAACTGTTGAAAAGAAAAGAATGCACTTGGACAGTCACGACTCAGACTAGCTTCGACACTCTAAAAGAAAAAGTGACCCGGGTACGAGTTCTAACCTTCCCAGATTTCAACCAACTGTTCAAGGTCGAGTGTGGCGCATCATGCATGGGAATTGGAGTAGTACTCAGCCAAGGTGGTCATCTGATCCTTTCTTTCAGTGAAAAACTAAATGATGCACAACAAAAATATTCAACCTACGACAAGAATTTTAAACCATTATCCGAGCCCTGGAGCACTGGAGTCATTATCTACTAACAAATGAGTTCACCATGTTCACAGATCATGGAGCTTTAAAATTCCTAAACAGTCAGAGCAAACTAAAAGGATAACACGCCACGTGGATAGAATTCCTAGTTTCATTCAAATTCATGCTCAAACACAAAGTTGGGAGTCAGAACCGCATCGCGGACGCGCTGAGCCGTTGTCACTTAGTTATTACATACATGCAGACTCACGATGTAAACTTTGAGATTATAAAAAACTCAGACAAGACGGGTGAAGACTTCCAGAAATAGGAGAATGGTGTCAAGAGAAACCTAAGGGGCGGTACTACTAAACAGACGGTTACTTGATCCGTTAAAAAAAATTATGCATTCTCTGATGCACACTGCGAGAGGCCATCGTCCAGGAAAACCATAGTTGCGGATTGGCTCGTCATTTTAGCAGGGATAAGACTCGAACCCATAAGAGATGTGGAGCGACAGGTCCGATAGTGTAGGATTTGTCATATCGCCAAAACCCGCGGAAAGAATACAACATTATACTCTTTTACCGGTGCTTGAAGCGCCATAGGTCAACTACAGCATGGACTTCGTGGTAGGACTTCCCTGCACACAAAGGAACAATGACTCTGTGATGGTGGTCATCGACCGTTTCTCAAAGATGGCATATTTTGCGACCTGTCATCGGTTGGATGCTAAACGCATCTCACATTGCCAATTTGTAATTCTGCTAGATCGTACGACTTCACAGCATTCCCAGGACCATCACTTCCCATCAGGACGTCAAATTTCTGAGCAACTTCTAGCAAACCATTTGGAGCAACTTAGGCACTAAACTTCACTTTAGTTTTGCAGCATATCCTCAAACAAATGGACAGACCGGAGAAGGTAAGAGGGGCTTTAGGAATCTTTTTTTATGTTTTACAGGAAAGACATCAAGCAATAGGATCTCATTCTTGTGCAAGCCGAATTCTCTTACAACAGATCCACAAGCCAGACAACAGAACGCACACCATTTGAAATTGTGAGCGGGTACAACCCGTGCACAAATCTTGAATTGGTCCCTGTAATACCCACATCACATATCAATGAGGATACTAATGAACGTGCCCACCAGATTCAACAACTCCACGAGGAAGTTGAGAAAGCAATTATGAATTAGAAACACAAATACTAATCACAAGCAAACAAGTCCAGAAAAATGGTAACATTTCAATAAGGAGAACTCGTATGGATCAGACTAAGAAAGATCGATTTCCCCGGAGAGCTTACAGCAAACTCAAGCCCAGAGCCCGTGAACTTTACGCATTCTTAAAAAACTAAATGATAATGCATACAAAATAAACTTCCTAAAAGACTCAATAATTTCGGCAACATTCAATGTCGTGAATCTCACTCCATACCACAATGAACCAGAAGCTTCGATAAATGATATAGAAGATCCCCCAACCCTAAGAGATTGAAGCGAGGTTGCTTACAACCTGTCGGACCAGGCAAAATGAGAAGTCGATCCAGCCTTCCCACTGGATTGAACCAGACCGGTCCAATTTCATTTAAGTTCTGCCCCTCCTCCTGTGCCCGATTCGCTCCACTCCACTTGTGCCCTATTCTTCTACCTCCTCTCCTAACCATTGCAATCTCCAGTTTTCACATCCTTCCTTTCCTAGGATCTTGTCTTTGTTGTCTCCCTTCCTCCCCTATTTATGCATGTTCTTTTCTTTAAGTCCAATCAATTGTTTTGTTAATTTTTTATTTCAGGTGTGCCTTCCTAGTGTTCCTCTTCGATGGATGTATCCTGCGGCAAATAGTGCTACATCTGTATTTCGCCCAAGTGGTATGCATCTCCGCTCTGTCCCTTCCTCCCTGCATCACCTCCTACCCTTGTTGCATCTTCCCGCCTCCTCCAACAAGCTGACCAACCCTCCAGTTGCAATGACAGGCCGCACTGTCCTTCCAGATCGCTACATCAACCTTCCTATGTCACCTCCCACCAATGTTGCGCCTCCGTGCCTCCTTCAACAGGCTCACCGACCCCCCAGGTTCCCTCCAGCAACACAAGCAGGCCGCACTCTCCTTCCAAATCACTGCATTGACCTTCCTACAAAAACTTCTCATTGACTCTTCTTCTTCATCCTCAGAACCCCCTCCTTCAATAACATGGTTGAGTCTAACATATGGCTAAAAAGATGGCACTACAAAAAAAAATATTTGATCATGATCTATGTTCAACTGACAATTCTAGAATGTGTGAGCTGGGGTTGACATGAAGTCAATCATATATGAATATTGTTGTTGTTGTTGTTGTTGTTGTTGCATCAAATAGTAAAAAAAAAATTTGCTCTCTTTTGTAGGTCGGAAACTTGTTCTCTCAAATCTTGAACCTGCTCAGCTATGTTGGAAGGTGCTCCAGAACGAGAAGACGCGGGTCTAATGGAACTCTCCTCGAGCTCAAAAGAACTTTTTTATATATAAAATACTATTCCTAATCGGAGCAAAACTAGGAAAATTTTAATCCTCTAACGGATCTCCTAATGCACTTGTTTGGACACACAACTTATAGATAAGAGAAGAATGCCTAAAACCTACCATTGTGCTACCCATAATCATGTTTAGTATCGACCTCTAGATGATTTTTCATGTACTTCTTGGCATACCTTCTTGCAAAGCGTGATTTAACACTGCTCTATCCTTAGTCAACTCACTTGCAATCCTACTAGACATTAACTTAGCAAAAATGAAATAACATTTGCATTGCCTAAAGCAGAAAAATTAATTAATTTTTTAATCGATTTTCTTCCATTAGACATGANTCCTGCGGCAAATAGTGCTACATCTGTATTTCGCCCAAGTGGTATGCATCTCCGCTCTGTCCCTTCCTCCCTACATCACCTCCTACCCTTGTCACATCTTCCAGCCTCCTCCAACAAGCTGACCAACCCTCCAGCTGCAATGACAGGCCGCAGTGTCCTTCCAGATCGCTACATCAACCTTCCTATGTCACCTCCCACCAATGTTGCGCCTCCGTGCCTCCTTCAACAGGCTCACCAACCCCCCAGGTTCCCTCCAGCAACACAAGCAGGCCGCACTCTCCTTCCAAATCACCGCATTGACCTTCCTACAAAACTTCTCATTGACTCTTCTTCTTCATCCTCAGAACCCCCTCCTTCAATAACATGGTTGAGTCTAACATATGGCTAAAAAGATGGCACTACAAAAAAAAATATTTGATCATGATCTATGTTCAACTGACAATTCTAGAATGTGTGAGCTGGGGTTGACATGAAGTCAATCATATATGAATATTGTTGTTGTTGTTGTTGTTGTTGCATCAAATAGTAAAAAAAAATTTGCTCTCTTTTGTAGGTCAGAAACTTGTTCTCTCAAATCTTGAACCTGCTCAGCTATGTTGGAAGGTGCTCCAGAACAAGAAGACGCGGGTCTAATGGAACTCTCCTCGAGCTCAAAAGAACTTTTTTATACATAAAATACTATTCCTAATCGGAGCAAAACTAAGAAAATTTTAATCCTCTAACGGATCTCCTAATGCACTTGTTTGGACACACAACTTATAGATAAGAGAAGAATGCCTAAAACCTACCATTGTGCTACCCATAATCATGTTTAGTATCGACCTCTAGATGATTTTTCATGTACTTATTGGCATACCTTCTTGCAAAGCGTGATTTAACACTGCTCTATCCTTAGTTAACTCACTTGCATTCCTACTAGACATTAACTTAGCAAAAATGAAATAACTTCAAGCATTTGCATTGCCTAAAGCAGAAAAATTAATTAATTTTTTAATCCATTTTCTTCCATTAGACATGGGACTCAAACTGAGTTAAAAAATCTTTTTTTAATTCAAAATCAGAGTGTCCATTATAAAAAATTATAAATCATCAAATTTTATATTACCCTACAAGCCAAATCAGAGTGTCCATTATATTGCAGTGTGACTTTATAATTGAGCACTTATTTCCAACACTNACCCTACAAGCCAAATCAGAGTGTCCATTATATTGCAGTGTGACTTTATAATTGAGCACTTATTTCCAACACGTCTTTAAAAATTTCTCTCTAAATTGGTTTTGAGAGGTGAATCCTAATAAATAATTGGATCAAACATTTAAAAAATCAATAATATTAATTGTTCCAAATTTCGATAGGGTTCAATCCCAAGGTTTTGTTGATTATTATTTCAATTAAAATTTGAGTAATTTCTTTATTTTGGGTTAAATGTATTGGAAAAAAGATTATTTTGTCTATTGCTCGCTANTAATTGGATCAAACATTTAAAAAATCAATAATATTAATTGTTCCAAATTTCGATAGGGTTCAATCCCAAGGTTTTGTTGATTATTATTTCAATTAAAATTTGAGTAATTTCTTTATTTTGGGTTAAATGTATTGGAATAAAGATTATTTTGTCTATTGCTCGCTAAATTTAGTGATTTAACTTTTTTAAAGACAAAGATCATCTGATTTATCAATACTACTATCATCAAAAATCAAAGGTGATCATTGACTTTAAATCAATCTTAAATTGTCCAACTTCTTCAAAATAGTAGCTACTTGTGAAATCAAGATATATAGGACATCTCTCATGTGAATGTTAGTTAACCTAGAATTTTATCGCTCAAAGGGCCATTAAAAGTTATTGAGTAATTTCTTTTATAACAACATATGCCTCATCAAATGGTTTAAACATTAATGATCCAACATTTACTATCAACCTCAAAGATCCAACAAACTCATTACAAATAGTTTGAATTATTAATCAATTCGAAAGGGCATATTATTAATCAATCCGAAAGGGCATGTTGATAACATTTCCTTAATAAATTTTTGAACATTTTCTCAAGATATGTTGACTCATTTTCTTATTGGGTAAAAGAAGCGATATAATTCATAAATTTGAAAGTTTAGATTGAGACAAATATTTGGCCAAAAATGTGAAATCATTACAAGTAGTAATTGAGCCTAGAGGAAAGAATTTAACCACAACTTCGCTTTGTCAAATAAATAAAATATAAAAAATATAAGTCTAATGGCATCAACAAAGTCTTCATTATACTTAAAAATTAAACATATCTCTAAGAAACTGGTGATATGCAAATTAGGATCATCTATAAGTAAACCCTCAAACTGAAAATTTTGAATCATTTCGATAAGAACTTATTTAAGCTCAAAATTATTAGCATAAATAGTGAGTCTGTTGATACTCTAGCAAGTCCCATCTACTAAGTGGTTGACATAATCTCTTACGGGATTAGATTGATCTACTACATTGGGCTAATTAAACATGTTTTAGAGTTGAATTTGACTCTCTTTCCTTTTTCTAATTTTTTCACAGGTCTTTTCTAATTCAAGGTCACACTGTACTAAGTTTATGTTTTTTATTCCATGCATACAATGCACAATACTAAATCATAAAAATAACACAAAAATACATTAAAATAATTTGATTATTGAATTCAAGCAAAAGTAAACCATTTATTGAAGATTAAATTTATACAATGTCGTGACATATATTAAAAATAGAATAACAACAATACGGCAGCCAAATAATAATAGGATAGCAACAAAATAACAAAATAAAATAGTTTATGAAATAATTGGATTAAAAATTAACTAATTAAATAAATATTAACTTATGAAAATTTTAATCTTTGATCTTTGACAACGGTGCTAAGAACTAAATCATTATAATTGTATATGAAGGTTTACGTTTCATTCAAGTAATATATGATTATTTGAATATCATTCTCAAAATGATCAAAACTAGATTTTTTACCAAATATTAGTTCATATCGCACTTGATTTTTATCTAATAATTTTTAAAAATTAAAATTTTCAATCTTAAATTGATAAAATATTTTTTATACTACGATTTTCTAATAAATTAAGAGAAAAATATTAAATTTATGGATTCGCCAAACTTTTTATACTTTATTTCATATATTGATCTAACACACACTCGATGTAACTATCAATAAGAGCTAGGTCTCTTCCAATATTTTTTTGATAACTTAGAAGGTTCGATTTTAATTATTAATTCACTATATTTCTATGTAACCCAAAACAATAAGACTGTATTAAATAATTGCAAGTTTAAATTAAGTAGATTCTTATCTCAATCAAGACACTTGCTGACAGACATTTCTCTAATATTATTAATTACTATATATTTTAGCTTGAATGCTGGTCATATACTCAATTAAATGAAGTACAATATATATCAAACAATCTTAAAACCTCAATAATCAATTATTTTATTAAGTATCCAACTTTAATTACACCACAAATAAAAAATACACTAGTTCATAACGACAACAACAACAGTAACTAGCCTTTATCCCACTAAGTTTGGTCGGCTACATGAATCATTTTTATCCATTGTGCAAAAATATACAAAATAGATTAAATTTTTAAAAAATTTAATATTATTTTAGTTCACTCATGTCACTTAACAGAAAGTTTGCAGATTACACTAAAATTTAAAAGCATATAAGTATAAGATAAAATAAAAGATCAAAGAAAACAAAAGTGGAGTATGGCCCTCCAGTACATGAACCCAAACTTGGACTCGCAAGTGAAGCACTAATACATAAACTCAAAAAGAAACTAAGTGGCAGAACTGCTCCTGCATCGAAATAGCCTACTCCAAGTGACCATCTGGTAATGCTCTCACAAGGAAGGGGGGGGGTCCCAGTGTTCCTGCATTAAGTTCATAAATGCTTGTGTCGGGATCTCAACTATTATCGCATCCATAGCAATAGGGACTCAAGCAATAAGAGAAATCATCAGAGATCGAAGGGGGGCACTTCCTCGCAGCCCAATAAATCATGTTTCTCTTCCTCTTGCATGATAATGTCCCTATGAGACCTAGTTGTATGAGCTCTTAATCAAAGAGAGCTTTGGAGATGAAGCTTCTGTGAATAAAGTTCCCAACTGGCTCAGTTCATATAAAAATATCTCTATCCCATGAAGGGATGTTACTAGTCAAAAGAATGAAAGGCCTAGCCCTGTCAATTGCAACAACATCTAAATCCACTTTAACTCGACTTTCACTAATGGTATAGCCAAGAGCATTTGAATCGCTTTTACCATCAGTGGGTGTGACTACAATCGCGGAGTCAATCTTGGGTGTATCTCCAACCTCGATTATTGGTTTCTTAGAGTGGGAAAGATGAGGCTTACATAATGAGATTGGGACCCGAGGTTCAAAATCCCTATCACCAGTAGGCTTTTGTGCTTCCATGTCTCCTTTAAGTTCATGCCTATCAGGAGTTGTATTGATTATCCCTCGATGTCCTGGTTCATTTAGAGTCTTTGATGCCATTTAGGATGACCCCTCGATGTCCTGATTATCCCCAATATCATAACACAGATGTAGCATTCCAACATGCCTATCAGGAGTTGTAGATGGGGCATCTCCATGCAATGCCAACCCATGGATGTTAGTTGTATCCATTACTTCAGGCTAGTTGGCAACCCTTACAATGATCGAAAATTTCTCTATTGATTCCATATCATTTGTTTCTGCACTTTTCTTGAGTGGCGACAAACTAGACCTAAAGTACTTTAGGTAATGGTGTCATCATAACACTAGCGAGAACAATATTATGGATCTTAATGAGCCCCATGAGAAACTGAATTTAACGATCTTCTCTCTGATCATGATGTGCTTTCATTTGATTGCAAGAGGTGGTTCTTATGTCTCTAACTCATCCCAAAAACTTTTATATTGTTAAAGCATAAAAAATTTCTCACAGTAAAGTAAAGCTGAAGACTTTTAAACTTGATAGGTGTGCATTGTCTGTGTGCGGGCACTTTTCTTTTTCTTTTCTTTTCTTCTTTTCTTTTTTTTTTAAGAATTGATCTTTGAAGACTTCTAAGGCTTGCTGTAATATTACAGCATAAATTACCACTTTGGCAAGAACAGGCTCTACAAAGAGAGTTACCCATGAAAAAAATCATCTCACTGCATCAATTCTAAATTGCATATCCAGCAAATTTTTCAAAATGGTGTTTGAATGGCTTTATTAATGAATGTAATTTTATTCTGTCATGAGAGCATGGATCATGGCTCCGCTCAAAGAAAGATAATTCGCAAAGTCTAATTTTGCTGGGATGAGTGTATATCTGGGTTGATACAAATGATGAATATAATATACGTTTGATGGAACCATAACAAGGTTGATGTCATTATTGTTAGGGGGGTTGGCAAAAGAACTTTGTGTGGTGTTTGATCCTCATTAGCCATGGCATTAACAAGAAAAAGAAAAATCAGGCACCAAAAAAAATGCTCTGATACCATAATAAAGAACTGACATGCAGGAAAATAACATTTGGGATCAGTGATTAATTTGTTGTTAAATCTGATGAAAATATCAAATAGGTCAGAACAAGATCAATTAACCCATCATCTAAGGCATTACATTACGATCTGTTCAATGCACAAAATATTAACAGTCAAAAGGGTAAGCTGCTATGCATAACTTTTTACAGAAAAAATACAAAATTGAATCGAGCATATCATGGCATCTACTAAATCAACCGCTCTCATTTAATAAAATAATACTCTTTAATAGTGGAGCTGGCCTAACAATGCTTAATTCAACAGTGAAACTGTACAGCATCGAGTTTTAACTAAATAAACAAATTGAGATTCTTTGAACAAAAAACGTCCCAAACTTCTTCAAAATCATAAACTTAAGATCGCATTACGAAATGGATTCAGATACCTCTTCGGGACTTCTGTTCTGTGATTTTAACTTCGCTTTCCTCTTTCTATTGCCCTCCTCCTCTCTCCCCTCTGAATTTCTTCCTCCATCCTCCGCCACTGCATCCGTCAGCGGTGCTGCAGCAGCTCTTGATCCGCGGATTGGAGAACTGGCGCAGAATGAAAGCTTCGATTGAACCGATCGCCTAGGCCGCTTCGTCGCCACATGATCTTGGTCGGATCTGTGCATTGGAATCCAGAATTGGATGGAAAAGAGCAATCGGGGAAGAAGAGGGAAGCTGCGGAACAAAATAGATGGAATCCAGATTAGCTAGGGCTTTGGAGCAGAGCGGTAAGCGCCCCCCACCGTCCCTTTTTTAAGCGCCCCCCGTATATGTTTTTGATGTGATGTGAAAGATTAAATAGTATATAAGTAAAATAAATAAATAATATTCGTCAAATAAATATTAGTTGCATAGCATTTATGTAAATGTCTCATTTTCGAAAGGAATATGTTTTAATATTTGTTTTTATATTATNAGAAGGGCTTCCCCCCCGCCCCTTTTTTTGGGTTGCATGTCAAAATTAAAAAGGTTGTTTATGTAAATAATTAGTTTCACTAGTGCTACTTTGCTATTTATGCAAATTTATATTGTATATGTTTTTGATGTGATGTGAAAGATTAAATAGTATATAATTAAAATAAATAAATAATATTCGTCAAATAAATATTAGTTGCATAGTATTTATGTAAATGTCTCATTTTCGAAAGGAATATGTTTTAATATTTATTTTTATATTATTTTTTCTTTTAAATCTTTATTTATAATCTAATAATTAATATTAAGTCAAATAAAACTTGAACTATAATTCCTTAAGCTTTGATTTATATTTTTTATTGAACTTTATTTGAATAAAATTTGATTCTTGTTTGAATAGTATTGAATATGGTTTGAATATTGATTGTATAAAATTTGAATAATATTAGATAATATAGTTTAATGAAATAATATTAATTACATTATCGTCTGATCGAAGTTTGTTAGTACTTTTTTCAAGTAATTTTTGGTTCATGTTTGATCTAGATTTAAATATACTCAAACCTACATCAACCCATATTTAAACCATTTTTTTAACTCTTACAGCAAGAGTCGTCATGGTTCGAGCATAGGNCCTACATCAACCCATATTTAAACCATTTTTTTAACTCTTACAGCAAGAGTCGTCATGGTTCGAGCATAGGTCAAATAAGATTTAAGTATGGTTCAAAAATAATTCATGTAGCTTTTGAAAATGGATTGAATATGGACCGATGTGGACTCAAGCTTGGTTCAAGTCTTGTTCATACTTGAGCAATTAAGATTTGGAAAAAGTTCAAGTATGAATTCTGTAATGCTTCAAATTAGTTTGTTTCTCAATCATAGACTTCATTATGCAATTTAAGAGTTATAATGGCTATGTTGTTATAACCATCCTTCTGCATTAGTCGTCACACTCTCTCTAGAAGCCTCCTTCCTCCTTCAAGTTTGTTGTGATCTATCATGTCTAGCTACTGATTATCCTACCATCACTAAGGCATAATGACAGATCAAGCACTCATCTTCTCTACTTTGTATGATTTCCTATTACCACTTATACATACATCCTCCCTCGAAAAAATAACAATGATAGTTAAAACCCTATTCATTGTAATGTCCTTAACATATACACTTGATACGTCTAAAAAATGACTATTTTTTCATGTATTTTATGCTCAATTTTAATGATTTTTAATGATATTACACTTTAGAGGAACGCATTTTGCATATTTTTGGTTTAAGAGACAAGAAATAGAGTTTTGGAGAAAAAAAAGCAAAAACGGTGCAATTTGAAATAAAAACGAGCAAGAAAGAAAATTTTGTCCTGTCACATTTCGATGTGTTTTTCTATGTTTAATCTCATTTACAATTCTCACATGTTTTTGAATGAAATTACACTTTAAAAAAAGATTGTTTCATGCTTATTTTGTAGGTCTATCTGTTAGGAACGAAACACAACTGAAATGGGGCGAAACGGAGCTAAAACGGAGTCAAACGGAGCGAAATAGTGGAGCTGCTACAGACCGGCACCTACGGTGCCCAGACCAACGCCGACCGCGCCCAGGACGGTTATGGACCGATTTTTGGCGGATTTTGATGTTCTAGAAGCCTCCCAAGTGATTCAAACACCTCATGAAGTGATTCAATGCATCTAGACACTTGGAGAAGGCTCTTGAATGAAGAGACATGTCTTTTAGATGAATAGATTCGTCTCTTGGGAAAAAAGAGGGAATTTGTGTCTCTTTAAAAAAGAGGACTTGGCGCCTCTCATGTGCATGCGTGTGTGGGGGTTTGTGTGTGTGTGTGTGTGTGTGTGTGTGTGTGCGTGTGTGTGAGTGTGATGTAGAGTAAATTCTTGTGTGTGGAGAGGATTTTCTTAAAGAATTGTAAGAGGAGAAGAAAGGTGAGAGATTTCTTCTTCATTACACTTCTAAGAGAGAATTTAGTGTTGATTGTAAAGAGAGAAAGTGCTACAAGGGAACCTCGAGAGATTTACTTGAGGAGGAGTCTAAGATAAGTTGTGTTCTTTCATTTCTTTATTTTGTAAACTTATTTTTATACCTATAATCTGTGTTTTGTCGTATCTTCCTCATTAGTTCTAAGTAGATTTCTTTATCTTTCTCTGTACTCTAAGATATGATGAAATGAAGAGATAATTTAGATGTGTCATTTTAAAATATAAAATAAATTGTGATGATTTTTTTACTTTGTTCTTAATTTACTTTTCGATCTGGCTAAATGAAATGTTAAAATCTGTTATGAAATATATAATCTTGTAAATTGAGTATGAGTTCTACAACAGAGTGAGAATCGCATTTAATTCTATGGAAGAGTGTTTCGTTCATAGAATTAGGTGCAAATAAATAGTGAAATATACATTGTTGGGTGTAGAATAGAAGATTTTGGGGTGACAGACTAAAATCCTCAATTTGGTTTTAGTGTTTAAGAACTAAAGCGAGTGTTAGCTTTTAGGGGAAGGGAAGTGGGAGCTTTGGATTGAGAGTCGGTATTATCCTAACCTAACCATGGATTTAGGGAATAAACCTGAGATTAGCCAATGATTCTTTATAACACTGAATCAGGATAGAGAGTTAAATTTGTTCTTATTTGACACAATACAAATTCAAACCATTTATCTCTATCATTAACCAAAAATTCATTGTAGTGAGAAGGATACTTTCTTAAATTTGAACTTTTCGTCACAAAATTTTTTTTAGTCTTAGGAAATTTAACTTTAAATTTTAAAAATTAATTTAGTAAACTTAATTTTGTTAGCATGCATTAAAATCACTTTAATCAACCTTCTAAACTAATTGCTTATAGTAGTAGACTAGAATTAGCCTAAAGGATTTTTTACCTCGCTTCTTTGTGGGATCGATACTGGGGTATTTAAAGAAAGCCTTATATTATTTGAAGTGATATGTGCACTTGCGTAGAACTCCTAGTGTGTGAACTATTTTATATAACATTTCTATTTTGCACCTTAAATACTTAATATAAATTGGGTCAAGTTGTTGGCTATATTTTTGAAAAGTTAAACTACTGCGTAATTTCGGGACCGGTCAAGTTCTTAGCATTGTTACTGTGGATTTAAATTGACATAAAACACGCAAAAAAACAACACACGCTAGGGGCGCATCAAGTTTTTTGTGTCGTTCTCGGGGAAGCTTCGGTAAGAGCTTTAGGAGAAATTTAGTTAAACTTGTAAGACCTAGATTTGTAATTTATAATATTATTATATTGTGTGTGAAAAATCCAAAATACCAAAAATATTTTTGATGTCTATCCTATTAGTTACGTCTTTAAATTTATATGCGTAGTTCAGGAGTTGCAGACCTTGGATTTTACAACTCTGATTTAGAGATAACTTTTAGGAAGATGATGAATCAAAAAAGACTCCATAAATTTATTGTAAAAATGACTGATCGACAATATAATGAATATTCAAATTTGAATTATAATGCTAGTTGCTTTGAAAGAGTAAACCCCAATAGAGTGACAAAATTTCAGGAATATATGCTTACTATTTTAATTTATCAGGTTGCAGATATTGGGAGGAAGTTAAATCAATACATAAAGAGTTATCCTCAAGGTCTCCCAGTGATTAAGGAAAATTCATTTAGAAAATTGATTAAGCCTAATTATTTTAAAACTAGCCATGAGATATACGATCCTTATTCCGATTATTACAATCCAGGTTAGGAAGATCATTTGAATTTTAATAGAAATAATAATTTTGGAGGAGAAAGCCAATTTTGGGAAGATAATCAATTTAATCAGAAATGTAGTTGGAATAATCTTGACTATTATATTAATGAACCTTCTTTTCCTCATAATTTTAACTTCAAACCCCATAATGAGGAGAATGATTTATTATAAGAGGCTATTATTCAAATGGAGAGTGAGCTAGAGTGTCAAGAGATCGCAATAAGGAATATGGAAAACCAATTTGGGCAGATTATTAACTCAATTAATAATCCTCCTAAATTTAACTCCAACTCACACGCCAAGGGAAAGGAATTAATGTTAGAAGAGGTTGTGATTCAAATGACAAGTGAGTTAGAAAATCAAGAGGTTGCACTGAGGAATATAGAAAACCAACTAGGGCAAATTATTAATGCAACTGACAGTTACCCCCAGAGATTTTACCTAGTGACCCTGAGATAAATCCTAAGGAGATGAATGATGAGCAATTTGAAATTATTGAACTAATATTTAGAAGAGAATTCGAGGATATGTTTCAAAAGAACTTTGAGTTGAGAAATGAGGATAAGAAGATTGAAAGACAAATGGAAAAAATCCCTACAAAATTAGAAAAACTTATTTCCTCAACTAAGATAAATGTAGAAAGACCACATTTACCATTTACTCAGTACCAAGGGGAAGAACTGAAAGAACACTGAACAAAAGAGCAACTTAGAAGAATTTGATCCATAATATGAATTATCTAGAGGTAATCTGATCCAAAATTTGGGAGATCATAAAGTATCTTATAAAGATTCATTTCTTATAAAATTTAATGATAATATTAATATGAAAATTGAGAAAATCACTAGAAGAATATTGGATCTAGAAAGAAATATGAAGAGCAAGGATAAGAATCAATTTGAAAAGAAAGAGCTGAAAGAAAAATTTAAATTTGAGGACTTTGTAGGAATCTTTGGATCTCGAAAAGATTGGGTAATTGATCAAAGATTACTTAAATGGAATTTTGATCCAGGTGGAATCATTTTTCAAGCTGATGACGTCAAACAAAGTGCTTTATGGGAGGCAACCCATAGTTATTAGTGTGCNTTTGAGGACTTTGTAGGAATCTTTGGATCTCGAAAAGATTGGGTAATTGATCAAAGATTACTTAAATGGAATATTGATCCAGGTGGAATCATTTTTCAAGCTGATGCAGTGTTTTATGGGAGTGCTCTTAAAAGTGTGGTTTGTGTGGAATCCTCTTAAAAGTGCTTTATGGGAGGCAACCCATAGTTATTNACTGAATACATGGAATGTAATTTTAGTAATAGTAGCTCTAGTGACAAAAGTGTGACTTTGGGTGATCAAATTGAACGATTTAGATATCTTGGGTCTTTGTTCAAAGCGATGGTGATATAGATGTGGATGTTAATAGTAAAATTCAAGTTGGTTGGTTGAAGTGGAGGACTGCTTCGGTCCTTTTGTGTGATAGAAAATTATCGTTTAGACTGAAAGAAAAATTTTATAAGACGGTGGTGAGACCTGCAATGCTTTATGGCGCTAAATGTTGGCCTTTAAATGAGAAGCATAATAATAAGTTAAGTGTTGTCGAGATGAGAATGATTAGGTGGATGAGTGACTTTACACTTAGAGACAAAATGCGAAATGAATATATCCGTGATAGGGTTGGTGTAGCTCCTGTGAGGGACAAAATTAGAGAAAGTTATCTTAAATGGTTTGGGCACATTAAACATTGACCATCTTATGATCTGATCATGAGAGAAGACGTTTTAGATTCAACTTGTGTTAAGAAAGGCAGAGGTAGACCTAGGAAGACTTGAGTTTTTTGTATAAAAAATGATCTTAATTTAATAGAACTAAATGAAGATATGACACTAAATAGGACGCAATGAAGAAAAAGGATTCATGTGCCCGACCCCACGTAGTGGGCTCAGGGCTTTGTTGTTGTTGTCGTTGTAAATAACACTTTAGCTTTTTATAGAATAAACTTATCTTAATAATATAATTAAAATTTTAACTTGTACACTTTCTCATTTGTTTATTAGACAAATATTCCGACAAGAAATGAGTACTCTTAACTTTTCATTATTACATGTCACACATGATTCAGATCCAAAGAAGTTAAGTTTGAATTAAATACTACAAATATTATTATGTGATGAGTGCTAGAAAATTTGTGACATTAAAGTAATGAATTGTCGTCTTAGGGTTACATGAGATTTCACCATATATTTTGGTAAAAGAAAATAACCAGTAATAATACATGAAAAATTTTATGTGGAAAATCCGTAAAAAAAAAAAATCACTGGATTTGCCCAGTTGTAAGAATTTATTATAGGTTGATGATTATAGAGACCTCATGTCTCACGGACGGGAAGATATTACTAGGTTTTCTAAGTTATAATGTCATCCGTGGCTTCCAGTCAGTGGTGGTCTACATTGATTGGCGGTGATTAACGGTGGTCAACGACAATCAGTGGTAGTTGAAGACAACAGTAGTGCTCAAAGGCGATCAGGTATTGTCGATAACTGTGGACAGTTGTCGATGTTGATCGACGGCGGTTGGCAGTGATCGACGACGATCGTCAGTGGTCGGCGACGGTTGGTGGTAGTCGACGGCGATCACTGGTGGTCGATTGTGATAGAGGTGGTGTTGGACTTCAACTGCTTATCAAAGTTGTAAGTTCTCTCCCAAGCTTCAAGCTCCCCTCTCATCAGAGGGGCGGGACTCTATTTATAATATTATGAATGCAATTAATGTAAGAATATGAATCATTTTGATTTGTTGGTCTAGAGAGATTTCTTCAATTAGACAATGTTTAATGAACATTTGAATACCTTGACAATATCATAATTAAGCAATCTTTGACTCGTTTGATTGGTTTTGTCGAGACGCTCGATTCAAGCATAGGTTTGCTAGATTTGTCATTTGTTTAATTTTCTAAATATGTCTAAAAAACTTCTAAGAGTGGTTTAATGACTTTATCTGAGTTTTATTTGACTCGAATTGTACTAATTTTGGTAAAATTGAGTTCTTCTTGTTGAGTGTGTTAATTTAACTGTAAGTTTGCTAAAATCAGAGTTTTGTACGAGTTTTTATCGATGTTGAATATTTTTGCTCAAAAAATCACCTCAAAGTCTATGTCATGCCTTGATATTCTTGCTGAGAAGTATCACTATGTAATATTTTGGGCCATAAAATTGGTGAATTTATACGATTTAGTGATTAAATCAATGAGAATTTGATAAAAATAAAATATTCAAGTTATGCTTTTGTCATCAATTTTAACATTTGGATGAGAATTTAAAAAATAGAGTTATATAGAATAAAAATACATAAGAATTTTACGTTGTTCGGTCCATGGGACCTACATCCACGGGAGGGAAATCAACCATCAATCCACTAAGACAATAAAACGTGTTTCACCTGGCTTCTCATTAAGAGATGAGCTCTCCTGTCATATTCTCTCTCTTGAACTAACTCGATACAAGATCCCCAAATTGCTCTCCTCAATTTCTTGAAGCCCATCCCCTTCTTTCTCTAACCAACTTTTTTCTTTCTTCTCTTGAAACCTTCTCTATATATATCCTCATTATATAACTAATGGGTCATTCTCATGTGAAACCGTCCAGCAATAAGAAACCTTCCTTCCTTTTTTAACAATAGGTGATAGAATTACAATTATGTCATCGCCTTAGTTTATAATTGCGAGTCATCATGACAAGTGATAATTAAATTTAAAAATTATAGATTGAGTCATGAATGTGTTTCCAAATTGGGTCTCTAAGAAAGATTTACATGCATGCCACTTCCTATGCATTTACATATCTAACTTTGAAAGTTCAATCATTACTTAAAAATAATTTCACCCCTATACGAAAACATCTATCTTTTAGATTTGACTCGGATTGGAGCAATTTTGGTATCATTGAGTCTGTCTCGTTGAACTGGTCATTTTGACCATAAGTTTGATGAAATTATAGCTCTGGATGATTTTTAATCGTAGTTTTAATGTTTCTTGCTAAAATATATGCATAAAGATTCATGTCAATGCCTTAAGATTTGTCAAAGATGCTGGAAATTTATTGACTTATCACAAATCAACTACACTTTTTCATTTATTTTTCAAATTCTTACACAAATATTAAAATTCATTATAAAACTCTAATCTATATTTATTTTTTTATTAAATTTTTAATGATTTGAAGCCAATATATTGGGTGGCTTAAAAAATTTATTTGGATGTTTAATTTGTAAATATCAATCTTTATGACGGGCTTTATGTAATTATCCTTTTTTTTCAGTTCTTTCACCGCTTATTTTAAATTTAGAACCTAAAATGAAAAAAATGCAAAAATAAAAAAAAAATAACAATGAAAAGCCGGCCAGCGTGCGCCATTGGAAAGAGGTGGTCAGATTGGGCGGTCGTGATTCGTTCATGACGTTAGCTTTTCTCTGTTAACGGGTACAGGTGGGCCCCATTTATTGTAATTTAATGATGGCTGTGCAGTCTTTGAGGTGGGAAAAGAAAAAATCTTTTTTAAATCTTTTATATGAAAATTGAACTAATTTGCGAATCTGCCCATCTTTTCAGGATTAGAGGTGTAAATGCGCTCAACATTAGTGAGCCCAGGCTTAGCTCTTATTCGACTCGTTTATATTTCGAACTTAGAAAGAGTGTTCTTGTTCGGCTCATTTACTCAGCGAACCGAATACGAGTTGTTTATGAATAAAGTGTCATTTTGACAACTATGAACACGTAGTAATAAGATATTAAACATTAATCCAAGATTTAAAATAACATGTGAATCTAATTTATTTTTTTTCTTCATTAAAACTTTTAATTGATTATAAATCTCTGTAGTCTTGTAATCAATCAATTTTTTTTAAAATACTACTTATCATATATATATTAGTATTATTTCGAGCCGAACACGAATTAACAAATATTTGTTTGTGTTTTTCGTGTTCGGCTCGTTAACTTAGCGAACGAGCCGAACACGAGTTTTTTAACTAGTCGAACACGAGCTGTTCACGAACAACGAGCCGTTTTAACAGCCCTATTCATGATAGGATAAAAATAGCTTCATTGGAGGGAAGGAAAATGGGTTTTCATGAAAATTGAATTATTTTATGGATTTGTCCATCGTTAGGATAAGTTTAAAATAGTTTCATTGAATTTTATAAAGATTTACATGCTTACCAATTAATTCTCCTACAAACCTTATACTTTAATTTTAATTTTCTTATATATACCATTTTATTTATGCATAAATATATATATATATATAATTTTTTTTTATATAATAATAATATTATTTTTGATGGGATATAAAAAATTATGTGAGAGAAATATAAAAAGTAATTTTGAATTTAAAATATTAGTTAAGAAGCCATATAAATTTGAATAATAACAAATTAAAATTTGAGATGATCTAATTTGACAAAATGTGTCCAATGCAATCAAAATGATATGATTNATTATTATTATTATTATTATTATTATTATTATTATTATTATTATTATTGTTATTATTATCATCATCATCATCATTAATATTATTATTATTTAATTATACTAACCAACTAGTTTGCTTAAAGCATAATATAGTGTTGGCATCAATTTTTGATGTCACAGTATAGAGTGCCTACTTGCACGGCTTAAGATGGTCTACGGTTTGTCCGCAGCATCTGGTGGCTCGAGACACTCACCCGGGACCTTTCGACATGTGTTGAGGGGCACACAGACAGGGTCATTCTGTTTTGATTTGGCTTTCTCTTAAGGGAAGGCCGATCGNGTGCCTACTTGCACGGCTTAAGATGGTCTACGGTTTGTCCGCAGCATCTGGTGGCTCGAGACACTCACCCGGAACCTTTCGACATGTGTTGAGGGGCACACAGACATGGTCATTATGTTATGCTTTGGCTTTCTCTTAAGGGAAGGCCGATCAACATTTTGTTCGTCGAACGGCTCCGATCGGGTCAACGAATATTATTCTTCGCGCCACACGCGAAAATGACTCGAATTGGCCCAATCGTCAGTGAAGTCGCGCAGATGATCTAAATGACGAAACAGACCACGTGAGTGCATTCAGAATGTCGATTTCACCTAGAGAGGGCGTTCATTTCGCTACAACTTCGCAAGCAGGCTTAAAATGCTCGAATTATTATTTTAGCCCGATCGTCTAAAAAGGTAGTCTGAATAACCCCGTATGATGAAACAGACTGTGCCAACGAGATCAGAACGCCGAGTTTACTTACAGAGGACCTTCATTTCAAAATTACAGCGCGTCTGGGCTAAAAATGTGAGGGGCGATGATTATTAAATTAATAATAAAAATAATAATAATAATTATTATTATTATTATATTTTTATTATATTATTAAATAAAACTATCGCTCACTCTTCAAACGATATGACTGAATTGAAGATTTTATTCTGTCACTCTAAAATTTCTAATTATATGCCCGATAATTTTTATTTCCCTATTTATTTGCACCTAACTTTCAAGGACTTTTACCTCCCTAAATCTTGGATGTAATCTTCACTCTAGTTCTAAAACACATATTTTAACAAATCAATTGACCAGATTGAAAGTAAATTAAGATTGAAGTGAAAAGATCAACACAAGTTCTTTAACATTCTCATGACACAACCAATTTAAATTACCATTTCACAAAATCTCAAGACAAGGAGAAAGACAGAGAAAACTGCTCAGAACTCATGGAGAAGATACGACAAAACTTAGAATTTATATATAAAAGAAAAGTCATACAAACTTCAATAAGTAAATACAAATTATCTTTAATTATTCCCCAAGCAAACTCCTCAAAATTCCATTGAATCTCTTTCTTTCTTTACAGCACATAGAATTCTCTTTCGAAGCGGCAAGGAGGAAGAAATCTTTCACTTTTCTTCCACTCTTACAATCTCTCGAAGAATTCCTCATAATACTAACCACTCTCTACAATCTAATGGGCACCACAAACAACAAAGACTCCGCAGACACCCCTTTTTTCGGCTTCCAAAACGTTTCTTTTAAAGCTGTAGGAGAGTTTTCAAGAGTTGTCCAAGCGTCACTTGAAAAATCGTCCACATTCAATGCTTCTGTTGAGAGATCCGACGTGCTTGCTGTCGGCGGCCTCAATGGGGCCGTCGGCGACCTTCTAGAATATTTAATTTTAGACTCTCGGGAAAAACTCACCGTTGGCGGTGTCGAACTCGTCATCGGCGCCCAAGATGAAATCTCCATAATTTGGTCATTTTTGCTCCAAATTCGTTTCTTTTTTCATCTTTTTGCTCAAATGACCATAATTCAGTATATCTGCAACAAAATATCAAAAATACCTTTCTTTAAAGTGCAATATCATCAAAATCAGTGTAAAATAGGTATGAAAATCTCAACATATTTTTCTTTGGTCAAAATCCCCCAAAATTAACTATTACTTGTCCTCAAGTAATTTTAGTACTACATAAAAGTTATG
>JXCR01126549.1:8991-24552 GCA_002079205.1 Phalaenopsis hybrid cultivar | reverse complement strand
TTTGGGTGCTGAAGTGTAGATGTTAGCCCTCAGGCGAGGGGAATGTGGGAGCTCCGAAGTGAGCGTCGGTATTCTCCTAGCCTAGCCGCAGATTCAGTAAACAAGCGTAGGATTAGTCAATGTTTTTTATGCCTGGACCAAAGGGTAAAGAATAGGTATGCTTCTATTTGGCACAATATAATTTGAAACTAATTCACTTATCCATTCACTATAATTTCTTGACAAGGAGAAGGATGATTTCTTATATATTGAATATCACAGTCCATTCACTATAATTTCTTGACAAGGAGAAGGATGTTTTCTTATATATTGAATATCACATTAAAAACCTCAATCCATTCAATATAATTTCTTGACAAGGAGAAGGATGCTTTCTTAGATATTGAATATCACAAATTAAACCTCCATTCACTATAATTTCTTGACAAGGAGAATGATGTTTTCTTATATATTGAATATCACATTTGAACTTCACTATAATTTCTTGACAAGGAGAAAGATGCTTTCTTATATATTGAATATCACATTAAAAACCTCATTAGCTATAATTTCTTGACAAGGAGAATGATGTTTTTTCGTATTGAACTCACATTAGATCATTTCACTATACTTGACAAGGAGAAGGATGTTTTCTTATATATTGAATATCACAATTAAACCCTACTTTATATCATTAGTTATTTATTAGTTAGTAAACCCTACTTTATATCATTAGTTATTTATTAGTTATTAAAATTATCCTAAACCCTCTATAATTTCTTGACAAGGAGAAGGATGCTTTCTTATATATTGAATATCACATTTAAACCTTCATGAGATCATTCGTTATTTAATAGTTATTAAAATTACATATTTATTGCAATTGTCTATTAGTGACAGGTAAGCAAATTGAACTTTGTTGTTGTGATTAAAGTATTGCTTTTTCTAAAATCTTAGTTTGTAGATCTAATCCTACTCCCTGTGGGATCGATATCTAGAACTCCATTAGAGCCCTATATTACTTGAGTGATACATATACTTACGTTGATAAGTGTGACTTTACAATTATTGAATATTTATTACATCAATATTTATCTTATATTTTTAAGCATATATAAAGTCACGGTCATATATTATTCTTTGAAGGATGCATCAAATTATTTAGATTGAAATGTTCTGAGATCAAGGTACCTATAGCTAGTCCCACCAGTTACATTTTTTATCATAATTTGTGTGTTTTCTAGATTTGGGACCTATGCATTAGTATGTGTAGAGACATTCTTCTCGAGACATGCATGTCCAAAATGGAGCAGCTAAAAGTTATGAAAGCCATAAATAACACATTTTTTGAAGGCAATAAAATTGTTAATCTCTACTCCTGTCAAATATCATTCATTTCATGTTGCTTGTCATAAGTTATGTTAATTTTTATTTTATAGATTTTCTTATGTACGTTTGTAGTCCTAAGGTGAGTGTGTACTAGAATTAAAGTATGGGCATTGATTCCTAAAAAATGCTTGACCCTCTGAGATCATGTTGGGAAAATTGACACGCCTTAAAATTTGTTATTTTTATAATACATTTTATGCTCATTTTTAAGGATATTGTGCTTTAATGGAATGTCTTTTGTGTGTTTTGATCTCAGGTACAAGAAATTGAGTTTAAGAGCAAAAAGAGCAAAAATGGAGCAAAATAGGGTCAAATGGAGGAGGAAAAAGTGACTTGGCGCCCAGGTAGTTAAAATAGTCTTCTAGATGGCTGGCGCTTACACACCCCAGTTGGGCGCCTAGGTGCCAGAAAAGGTTTGGACTTTTTGGTAACAAATTTGTATGAATTTTGAAGAGATGCATGAAGTGACTCTTGATGATTTTAAGAGCTTTATTTAAAGGAAAAATTGGTTGATCGAAAAAGTGTGTGTGGGTGTGTGTGTGTGTGTGTGTGTGTGTGTGTGTGTGTGGCATTTGTTTAGTGGTGATAAGTTTTGGAGGGGGTGTGAGGCTCTCTTGTGTGTGTGTTTGTGAGTTGTAAATGAGAGTTTTTGTAGTGTGTGTTGTGATGTGTCTGTGGGAGAAAGAAGTCAAAGGAAGTTCAAATGATTTGCTTGGGGAGAAGTCTCATATAAGTACTTTATATTTTTTCTTTAGTTTTTTTTAATTGTGAAGTTTTGGATTTTTAATATAAATCATGTTTTATTGTGTTATATCCATGAATTTTGAGTACGTTTCTTTATCTTTTTCCTTACAATAAGAAATAATCATGTGTAGGATTAGAATTGTTTAAGATTTCACTTATTCCATACTGTGATGATTCATTACTTCGTACATCATTTACATGTTCAATATGACCAATTGATGTGTTAAAGCTTGTTTTGAATCTATAATGACTTGGGAGGGCTAACTGTTCCTCAACTAGTATAAATCACATTAATCTCATGGGTGAGCAGGTAATCAATGAGTTGCTGCAAATAAATAGGAATATAAGTTTTGATGGACGTAAATTGATGATTCTAGAGTGACAAGATTGAAACTTAAATCAATTTGATCTAAAGTTTGGAACCTAAGGACCAGTTAGTCCTATAGAGAGGGCGCAGTGGGTAAACTAGAGGTATAAAACCTATCCAGCATAACCTGAGAGTTAAGAACTTAACTTTAGATTAGCCAATGTTCTTTATGAACTCGGGAGAGGGTAAAGAATAAGATTTCTCCTATTTGTCACAAAACTAGATTTTAACTTTTAAACATTTGATTCTTACACTGGTTATGATTTCTTTGCAAGGGGAAAGAGCTTTCACATAATTTGAACTCTTCTTCATAAAACTAGTTTAGAAATACTACATTTTTCTTAATGCTTTGAAAAAGAATTAGTAGGAATTTAATTACCTTGTTTTACACCTAAACTTGCTATCATATTTCTTAGATAATTGTTTGGAGTTTAAGTAAGGTTTTCATAAGTCATAAAAAGAGTTTTGGATAAAAAGAGTTTCGCCTTCTCTGTGGGATCGATATTGGGGGTTTAAAAGAAAATCCTATATTACTTGAAATGATACATATACTTGCATAGTACTCTAGTGTGTAAACTATTTATCAAATTATAAGTTCTATAACATATCTATGGTACACACTAGCCGCTAAAATATATTGAGTCAAGTTTTTGACCATCTTTTGGAAACTAAATAATCGTGTAATTGCATGTCGGGTCAAGGATCAAGATCTATATGCTCATGCCTTATACCTTAATTCATGATTTATTTGCTATATAAACTTAGGATTAGGTGTGTATATGCAGAGCTTGACCACACTTATTCCTTTTTAGGGCATATTACAGACCTGATAAAACATGTCTTCTTTTATTCTATTATTTTAGTATGTTTGCATTATGTAATGTGTCGCCTTTTATTTTTCATGATTGTGATTTGTATGGGATTGTATTTTCACACACTCTTAGGGAAAAATATTTTTTAAAAATCATAATTTAAATGATTTATCTTAATAAATTTGAGGCTTAAAATTAACCAAATTTCATTACAAATTTTTTTTTTCTTACATGGTTATTTAAGTTGATTTTAAAATGACATAACATTACATGGTCATCACCAAAGTTACATTAACATGGCCTCCACATTATGGATCCAAATAACTTTGCATCATGTGCATGCCCTCCAAAGAATTATCCTTTCTTCTCAAATCTGATTGAGCAAGCAAATTTTATTTTCTTAAGTGGTTTTCTAGTACGACTAGGGTGTTAGATACATTCTCGACCCAAACAGGATTGAAGTATTTAGTGGGGTGATTTATTTTTGTGAATTGGGTCATCTATTCTCTGACACTTCTTAGGTTTCATTGCCATACATTTGTCAGGTATAAGCTCTACTCTATCTTTCTTGTCTAGATAAGGCCATTGGATCATAAATTGTTTTCCTATGATTTTAGGTTTATATCTTTGATGATGCAACACATGGGTTGTTAACAAGGAGTTTCATGCCATGTTGCTTGACTACATCCACGACTAGATAGACTTTAGGTCTTAATAGTTTGGAATGATATATCCTTAGAGGGCTGACTAGGCCATCTCTACCAATTTAGAAATTTCTTACCTATATGTTGATAAGTTCATTAGGTCCTATCATGCCTATTTGATGTACTTTGTAATTAATTTTATAAGTCCTCTTTTATTAAGAAGGGGCTATCTATTATGTTATAATGATTCACCATGTGCCTAGTAGCCTAGTTTATAGTTGATAGTAGGAAATTTTCCTTATTGAAATGATAGTAATCTCCTTAATATCCTATCCATATAGTTTATAAAAGCAAGCATAACACCTTTGCCGAGAGCATTCTTAGATATCCCTTGAGATGTAATTGACCACAGGGATATGTCTCTATGAGAGATCTCTTTTAACTCTAAATGGAATAAATTTAATTTTTTTCTAGTTCAGATACAAAAACTATCATATGGCTCTTCTTATATATTTGTTTAAGTCGACTATGATCCTTTTTATTTCAGATCGCTCTACTTCAGTTTATGTCACATGGTTTTTCCAACGAGATGTCTTTATATTTATTATTTTTGCTTCTCTTAATATTGGCCTGGTTTATTTACTATAATTTACTATCCATCTCTACAAAAAGGCAGAGGTTATTTGAAAAGGTTAATGTATAATGACTAATATAAATAAAACTATAAAAGGGATGCAACAACTTCTTCATTAGCTTCTTGAAATTTTAATACTCGACCACTCAAAAGAAAGATTTTGCTTATTTATAATTTTTCTCAAGAGAAAATTAATACCATTAATGAAATTATCCTTTCATTCTTATATGTGGGGGTCTTAATTAACAAGTTCAAAAACTCCTCAAAGGCCTTCAAGCTTGCCATATTCACTTAATAACTTCTTAGTTTTTTTTTTTAAAAAGCATTATACTGCTCCTTAAATAATATCACAAAAAATAAGTACAAAATTGGGTAAGAGGAACCAACACACCCCTAAACAACTCACAAAAAAAAAAGTTCCTCTTTCAAAAAAACAAAAAAAAAGATACAACTCACACAAACCAGGAAGACCAAACAACAGGGAACAAAAAAAAAGAACTCAAAGGTCCAAAGAACAAAGAGAATTAAGATAATTAGGTAGATATTTAGAAATAACAATAGAATTCAATAAAGAACCAACTCAAGAACACCAATTGGCCACTCCATTACCATCTCTTTTGGTATGAGTATAGCAAGTTGTCTATCTTTGTTTGAAATCTGCTATCCTCTTCCTATGCAACATATACTCTAATGCCAATCAGTAAAATTTTTGCAACAATCTCATAAAACTAAGGAATCCATTTCTGTAAGAACAACATTCCAACCAAATTTTTTGTTCAACATCAGACCAAAAACAACAACATCCGCCTTGACAACAAGAGGGAAAATGGGGATAGAAGGAGTAGCAAACCAGTATAAAACCAAACCAGAAAAGTCACGACAAATGCCACCAACTCTAGCCATATCAGCCTTCCAACTTCCATAAACATTTATTTTGATATAAGGAGCTTCAAGTTTCAACCACATGATCCTAATTAACACATTATTAGAAGCTCTAAAAAAGTTTATATGCAACTTAGAAAACAATTCCATAATCTTCTTACTAGATTTTTTATAAAAATCATGATAAGATAATCATTTCAAAATATATTTAATAATCATAGCACAAGTATTATCAATGTTAGGGACAATGTCATTATGTTTAGCACTATTTCTAGTAACCCATAAAAACCAAAAACAATAATGGGTATAATAGAAAAGAAGGCATGACCTTGATTTTTCCAAACAACACAAAGGCTTTCAATGGAATCCCACTTATAGTCCTCACCCAACATTTTAATACGAAAGAAGTGAGAAAAATGCTTCCAAACCTCTTTAGAAAACCAATAATTCCCAAAAATATGAAGAAGAGATTCCTCGTCATCTCTGCATAGCAAGCAACGAGAAGGAAAATTTAAACATTTCAGTTTCATTATATCATCAGTAGGGATGATATTATGAAACACTCTCCAGTTAAAAAAAGATTGAGAAGGTATGTCCCATTTATTCCAAAGCCATTTGAAATTAGCACCCTAAAAAACTTGAAAGGAGTTAGCAAAAGTCTTTGCAATAGAAACTTCATTCTTCTTTTTAATTTTTAGAATATCCTCTAACTCTTTATTAATATGGAAAGTATTAATAAAATCAACATCAACCTTATGAAGCTTCTGAATAAGATTTTAAGTTATGAAGCTTCTGAATAAGATTTTAAGTGTCCCACTACTCATTTTTCCACAAATCCTTAACCTTTATGTTAACCTCAAAAGGGCGACCATATAAATCGACTAAAGGCCCATTGTCCAGCCAGTCCTCATACCGAAAGGAGACTTTACCTTTGTCAATATCCCATCATATAAACTTTTTAGTGATACCGGCCACATTTAACATCTCTTTCCAATTGAAAGAATCATGTTTAGTTGAGTAACATTTAAAGGATACAATTAATACTTAGCATTCAAAAGAGTAGCCCATAAAGAACTATTAGCTCGAAAACGGTACCATAACTTCATTTAATTAACTTTCATAGTATCAAAAAAACTTCTAAACCCCCAACCTTCTTTATCAAGAGTTTTGCAAAAAATTTTCCAACTTTTCCAATGAATATTTTTTCTTACGATTACCATCCCAAAGAAATTTATTTAAAAGCCTTTTAATAATACAAACAGGAGCTTTCATTATTTGCATAGTATAAAGAGGAAGAGAAGTGAGAATGCTCTTAAGAATGGTAATTCTACCACTTAAGGAGAGAAGTTTATTTTCCCAAGAAAGAATCTTCTTCCTAACCTTATCAAACAAAGTATCGAACATCTGCTCCCTTCTATGCTTCTTATAAAAAGTGCAGCCCAAATAGATGAAAAGAAGATTACCTTTATTACAGTTCATATTGTCCATTATCCAGTTGTTCTTTCTAGAAGAAATAAGTTTTGAACAATAAAAAAGCAATTACCAATATTAAAATTTAATCCAGAAGCATCCTTAAAATGCCCCAAAACCTTCCAAAGAAGTTTGATAGCTCATTTATTAGCATTAGTAAAAATAACTAAATCATCAACATAACAAAGATGAGAAATACTAATCTTCACGCGATGAAGATAATTTAAAATAGGAAATTTCTTGTATAAAGCATTTAGACATCTTGACAAATAATCAAAGCCAATAATAAAAGGAATAGGTGATAAAGGATCACCCTGTTTAATGCCTTTTAAATGCTTTAAAGAAACCACAACTATTCCCATTAATCAACAAAGAATAGAAACTATTGTCAAGGATTCTTTTAATAAGTAAACAAAATTCCTCACTAAAACCAATGATATTTAAAATATTAATAATGAATTCCAATCTAATGGTATCAAAAGCCTTTTTGATATCCATCTTAAAAGTCACATTACCACGATTACCTTCCTTATAAAAATCCATAAGAAGTTATTCCATAGTTAAGGCATTATCACAAATATTCCTACCTTTCACAAAATTAGACTGATTATTACTAATAATCATAGGCAGAAGTGGTTAAATTATTCGCACTACAATTTTAGATAAGACCTTGGACACAACAATATTAAGACTAATAGGTCTAAAAGAATCCCAATTTTTAGCATCTTTCTCTTTAAGATTAAAAATAATGGTAGAAGATTTAAAATACTTAGGGAAATCAATACATCCGAAGAAATCCTGAATAGTGTTAACCATGACATTTTTTACAATGCCCAAAAACATTTATAAAACTCCACAAAATAACCATAAGGACCCACAACTTTTCCAACTTCCATATTGTCTATCACATCTTTAATTTCCTCCATCGGAGGAATCTTAGTAAGATTTCTATCATTGCAAACAAAAGAGGCATTATAAAGCTCACAATTAATCATAGAAAGAGAAGAGGCATTACTAGTGAACTTCGTAGAAAAGAAGTTGATACCATCTCTTTCAATATCCTTAAAATTAGCTAAAACAAGACCATCACCTCTTTTGATTTTAGAAATCAAATTAGTCCTTCTCTTATTTTTTATACAAGTATGAAAATAAGCAATGTTTCAATCTCCATCAAGCATATGAAGCTTAACAGCCTTTTGAGCATAAAAAGTTTCTTCCATGTTTATAACATTATTTAAATTCTTCTGACCTTGCATTATAATCTCCCAATTAACCACATTATGACAATAAACAAATCCTAAAGATTTAACATTCTCTTCAACTTTAGAAACAATATCTTTAAAATGCCCAAAAACATTCCAATTCCAATTCCAATCTTTAAGGTTTTTGGCAAGATTCTTTTGAAGCATCCATAATTTAAAACTAGAAGTACGTATCATACTAATATTCCACTTGTTAGTAATTAACTTTTTAAAAGAAGAATGTTGGATCCACATATTTAAGAACTTACAATGATAATNAAGAAGAATGTTGGATCAACATATTTAAGAACTTACAATGATAATGAATTTTAATATTATGAACCCTCACATCAATAAGTAAAGGAGCATGATCAGAAGCACATATAGCTAACTGATGAAGATTGTAAGAGTGAAAATTATTCATTTATTTGGCATTTGAAACAAATCTATCAAGTCTTTCAAAAAGAGAACCTCTCGACCAAGTAAAAGCATTCCCTTTAAATCCTAAATCAATTAAGCCTGCATCAAAAAGAGTGTCATTAAAATCTGAAATCAATTTCATGTTTGGAGAATTACCACACTTTTTTCAGTAACCAAAGCAATCATGTTGAAATCACCACCTCATTATCATCTCTGAGAGCGCTCAGATGATTCCAAAGATCCCACCTATCATTTTAAAACAACCCACATAGACAACAGTTAAATAATAATAAAAAAATCATTTATGAACAATATAATAGGAAGAAATTGTGCTTGATTGATTAAAACATCAGTCTTTACATCATCTCTCCAAAGGAACCATATCTTGTTATTGAGTTTGACAATAAGATTAAAATCACTAATCTTCCTTTTATACTTGTCATTATTTTTCATATCAACCATATGTTCCAACCTATTGAAGAAATTCAATTTATGCTTTCTAATAAGATTCTTTAACTGATTAGCAGAAATTATTTCCAAACTATGAAAAGAGAGAATCAAGCAAATATTTATAATTCATCATTGCCCTTCCTTCCTCTAGTGATCCTACATGAAGAACTCAATTCATTCATATCAAGGTTCTTACCCAATTGTTGAACATTAAGAGCCTCTGGATTAACATAACTGAGTTCACAGCTACCTTAATCTCCATCTTTCTAGATGATATTTGTATCAACCAATCTTCTTAAAGTTTTTTCTAGTTAGAAAAAGAGAATCATCTACAAAAGAAGTCTTAGTAACAACAATATGATTATTAAAACATATTTTTTCAGCTATATTATCAACTAACAAACTTTCCTTATTTGCATTAACAAGTATAATACAATATATAACTCTTGATTAACAATTTTTTTGTTGCCCAGTAGAGGCCATGTGTTCAATAATATCAACAACGTTATATTGTAAAATATCAAGATTATTTTCATATGGTAAATCACTCTCTAAATATTTAAATCTTGATTTAGTTTAAAATTCCTTCCATTAACATCTTCTTTTGCTTTAGCACTATAATTTTTAGATTTTAGATTTTAGATTTGGATGAGTACTGAAGCAATTGGATAAACAATGATCAAATATATGAAATTTGTTACAGTAAGGAGAAATATATTCCATTTCAACAGATTGTCAATACCCTGGATTAGAGGCTCCTATCCAAACAACATCACAAAAAGGGAGAGTAACATCTCTCTCGATCAGGATATGAGCAACAAAAGGCCTCAAACAATTCAGGGCGGCTAAATCTATCTTCATGGGTGATCCAAAAATTGCCCCTAAGGAAAATAATACTTCCTTATTGAATAAGTGTAATTTCATACCTGGGAAACGAAACCAGATAGGCATGATTGGAGGCTCCTCTTTGGGATTAAAGTCAACCATCCATTTCAAAATCTTCATACTTTTTCAATTTTTAAAACATTCTTGGCAAACAGAAGAGTGTAATCTTCTTCTTTTTCTAACCTAATCATAAATTTTCTTCCCTCAATCAAAGCAACATTCCAATTTCCCAGGAATATAGGCTTAGCAAAATATCATTTGATAACATCTATCTTAAAATGCACAAATGTGAATTTAACAACTAAGGTAAACTTAAGAGGTTCAACAAAAATCAAAGTCTCCTATTCATTATAAAATAATGTTGTTTCCCATTTTTCTTCGTAGCCCTGTTCACCAGGTCATCAACTTTCTCATCCCCCAAATGCTCCTTAAAGGCAATCAGAGCAAACAATTATTCAAAGGAAGTTTAGAAGAAGTGTTACCCATTACTGCCTCAACAAAACAGGGCCGATTAAAAAAGCCAGCCATCTCCAAGATCCACGAGCACTAATTTCAAAGGATCAAACTAGGAGAACCAGAGACTCGCTCCAAGAAACCATCTTTTGAACTTTGAGGGGACGAAATCACTGTTGTTAACGTTCTCTAGTAGTTCTTGCGTAAAAAGGAAAGAAATAGCAAAGCTCCAGAATGCAAGCAAGATAGAAAACTTGTGTATAGACCAAACTAAAAGAAGAACCTGCTTGTGGCTTGAATGATCAAAGAAAATCCTCACTCGCTCGATCGAGGGAGTAGTTTAGTTATCACAAATTATTTACTTTTCATCACTTGATATAGTTCCTTTTTCTCTTCCTTTTTCTATCTTGACATTTCTAAAAACTCTCTATCCATCATCTTGTGAGATGGCACCACGAAGTAAGTAAATTTTCATGCCATTATTTGTGACTACATGATGGCAAAATGAAAGTTCTCAAAGCTAAAATTTCTAATTCTCTTATCAAATGAAGTGGAAACGATCATGAAAATAAGTTTATAAGAAAGGGCATATGGTTTTATAGACCCATACCAATCCATATTCAAATATTTCATAGTCCCAAATTATTAGTTTTTAAAGTTTTCTTCCGCTTCTCATGTTAATTTTTTTTAGCTGGAGGAGTCTCCTTCTTCTTCTTCATCTACATAGAAGGAGGCTCAGTATTTTACATTTCTCTAACAATTTTTCTTTACAAGCACCTTTTTTTTCACTTTTATACTTCCTACTCTGTATCTCTCTATGAAATTTGTACTCTTTAAATGAAGACCCAACTTCACTATGATGAAAATATCCTAAAGAAGAAAGCCTTCTAAGTATTATTATATGGTCATCAAAATCTCTCTTATGTTAGATGAATTTTAAATCATTTATGGAAAAAAAATTATGGACTTGTACCTGTAAGCAACATTATAGCCAAAGCAAAAATTTTAACTACTTCTTGATCGACCTCTTAATCAACTTCCTTATAATAAAGAGCACATATATCGAAATAATTTGCTTGAAGATAAAATCATCTAATTTGTAGAAATTATCTATAAAATCTCATTGATTGACTCGTCAATAATAATCTGTTCACCTGCCTTGCTAAAGAAGCCAATGCCCTTTTTTATGCTAGAGAATCACTATTCAAGCTATTAAGGTAAAAAAAGAAATGTCATCAAACACTCAGGGAACACAACCCAAATTTAAAAGTAAATATGAGCTTCTAATAAATGATAGATGATAGCAAGTTATAAACCACATCCTTCCTACAAAGTTATAGTCCAAGAAATTCTTAACTTCAAGAGATTTTGCTTTTATAGGATTGAGAAACTCTTTTCCTCCTTCGGGATCATAAGTGCCCAATGAGTAGCGAATGATTGATACTGCCTCACTATTTGTCATCCATCTTTATAAGAAACATACCAATACCTTGCCTATCAATTATTGATCTTACTTTTTTAGCCTAACCAACTTAATACTGATCCTTAAGAACAAGATGAACCCATCATTATACACCTTTACCATAAAACAAATGATATAAAATGATATTGATAGCATAGTTTTTAACTTTCTCATAAAAAAACACGGTGCCATGATTCCTACAATATAGTTTGTAATCACCTGCACCATGATCATACCATCATAGTTAAAAATTTCCACCAATTCCTTAAAGAAAAGGCGACACAACCCTAATTAAAATTTATCATGTTAAAAAAAAGCTCATCATTATGCCATATTTAGTAAATCTTCTTTCAAATTTGGTAATTTAACTTTCCTAAAAATGCACGATATTATTGCATGGTTAAAAAATAACTCCAACTGTAATACATTTCTATCCACTTTTGATAGTTTTAATTGCTTAGGAAATTCAAACATGTTTTAAAAACATAACCCACTCTTGACATTATGTTTTGGTTTAGAGAAAATGAAATGATGGAATGCACAAATAACATTAGAATTTTTTCGGGATGGAAAAGATTTTGAAAACTAACATTAACTCCCTTTAAAGGGGGTTAGGATGCAATTTAGTAAGATTAAAAGATCATTAAATGACTTTTTTGAATGTTTCCCTTAACAAAGATAGTTCAATTAAAACCATCAAATTAAAATAACAAATAATACCTTCAATTACTTTGAAAATCAATACAATCTACTATAAACAATACATTTTGAATTGTTAACCCAATTTGCTAAGGGTGACCATCACTATTTACATAAGAGGAAATAAATAATAGTAAATAAAGGTCAAAAGTGACATAAGGTGGTACTTGCACACTCTATCAAGCACTTCAACATAAAATTAACACCAACCATGAATTGAATCAAGCGAGTTAACTCCAAATACTTCTAAAAGTCTAATAGCTTGTCACCCATCTCGATAATGCCTCTTCTCAACTTAGAAAATTGTTACATTATTATAATATTATTCATAGCATAAGTCACAGTCATAGTAATTAATTCCAAGGAGAATTCCTTAATTCTCCCTAGACTCTTAGCATCTATACCTATTTGAGGAGCCATCGAACTTGCTCTAAAAAATTTTGAAGTTGTCTCCCTTAGTAAAGAAGTAGTATATTTATTTACACTAGCAATAAGTGATTTGGTAGTCGTTGCGCTTTTCCCAATCTAAATTAAAACCATCAAATTTGAAGGAACATTTGAAATAAAAATATATAATTCAAAATAGTTCTATAAGCCAATTTCTAACAACGGATATTTAGAAGCCCATACTTTTAATATGCAAGTCCTCACTTATAGTCTCAAGGGCACCCTCATCTAGCAAGCTTACAAGAGGAGGAGCACCATCCCTAAGGATTAATTGCTCAAGCTCCCTTTCTTCAAGGATAAGCTATTAAACTTGAGAAAGACACGCCACATTTAAATTTAATACACAAGCAAAACATAGCTCAACATGTCAATCAAAAAATTGCTTTTCGCTCATAATCCCACTAATCCTAAATTGAGTTGTAAAATGAACTCACATTTATTAAACTTTCCAATGAATTAATTATACATAAGAAAAAATTTCCTTTCTCTTACCCCAACATGAACTTAATTCAAGAAAGAATTGGCAGACCACTCATTTTGTTGAACTCATCTAATACCATGTTAGGAGCTGGAGACACTAATAGATGCTCAACCTAAGAAATCACCTCAAAAGATGGAATCTCTAGTAGGTGTAGATCAAAAAATGGAGGACATGTCATAGGAAGAGCCTCCATGAAGACCAGGGGCTCAACAATAAGAAGAAGAGAAATTCCCTTCTAAAGAGCTTCAATTTTTTTTTTTTTTTTGCAATTTTTACTTTATTCTTCTTCCTCTTTAAACCTCTTTCTTTTCTACTTTTTTCAGGCAATGCCTCAATAAGACTAGCTTTGGAAATCACAGTCCTTTTGGTAGGAACTAAAGGAACATGAATGAAAAATAGAACAAAAAAAGAAGTAGGGTCCATCGATAGTAACACAACATAAATCCCTCATCTCTCTATTTATAGAGAAATAATTAGGAATAAGAGTTATAAGAAAGGCAGAACATCATAAATAAATTTGTTTAGCTACATTTATTAAATAAGAGAAATCATTATTATCTTATTATTTTTGTAGTTTTATCATCAAAAGATAATAGAATTATGGAACAAAATATATATGATAAAAAAATCCTAGATCGGGCTTATCCATGAACTATGAGTCAACAAAATAGTTCACCATAACAGAGTGGCCAAACAATTTGATAAATGCTCAATATTGCTCAACCAAGAGCTCGGATAATCAGCTTGGCTCATCAATTCAGCCATCCAGCTCGTCAAGTCAACACAAAATATTATAGATAGCAAACCTTATCGTGAACTCTCCCAAGCAGCATGTTGGACCTCATTATGATGTTCTATATCGAATAAGCAGACAAGTCACATCAGTCCTACATTTGTAACTTTGATATGTACTTTACTCTGTGCTGATCTACTTTTTGGTAATAAGTAACTATAAAGTTCTCTCTATCTCTCTCAATTTGTATTTCCTCATTTGTTATAGTCAATTTTACAAGAACTACCCACAAACAAAATTAGATCAAATAATAAAATTAATACATAAAAATTAATTTTTTTTACTATATCTTCAAACTACTAATTTTTTCTCTTCTACATTTCAATTATCAACTTTAATATTATAATTTTCTAAATAAACTTTAATTAATTTTCATGAATCATAATTAAAACCTTAAATTAATTAATCTTCTTATTTATTTATTTATCCGCATGTCTATATTTTAGTTTTTTTTAATCGGCTTAGGCGAAGCTCACATCTACAATCCCATTATATTTTTTATTAAAGGTAACATTTATTTAAACCTTAAATTCTAAAAAAACTTTTAAAAAAGTTTATAAAAGCTTAAGCCAAAATTTAACTACCCAATAAATTTTTATTTTTGGGAAAATTGAGGCCCTAGCTTGGAATTATTAAATAAAAAATTGATGCAAAAGAGTACAAACACAAGAAAAAGAACCAAAAATTACATCAAAATAAAAATAAAAACTAAAAATAATAGACATAAATTAAAGACAAAAATGCAGCAATAGAATTCCGACAATCACCTACAGATCAGTGAGCCTCACAAATGTGAACAGCTCCAATAGAAGCAGGAACCAAAAGAACAGTGCTACAAATATTATCAGTAAAAACAACAATACTAAATGCAAAAACAGAGGCTGAAAAAAAATAAAATATAAGCTGAATTCTCATTTACAACAATTCTACTCAATAAATTTTGTTGGCTTAAATTTCGATTTATTATTGTAACTAAGTGAAAAAAGTTGCGTATGTAAGATGCACGAAAGACTGCACGCGTTAGATAGGTTATAAAAAAAATATTAAAGATTATATTCACATTTTATCATCTGTAATCTATCTGTAACTAATAAGTTTAGCACTTCTATATTCATATTTTTTATAAGATACAGACAATTTATAGATACATGGTATAAGTATAAAAGGCGAATATAACCAAGCACGCAAAATTTTCTCGTGACTACGAGTCTGGCAGCCCTCGGGTACGTGTTTGAGATGGCCCGTCCAATCGGTCCGGAGTGGGACGACACCGAGTGGGAAGTCTGCGAGGACCGCGGCTTCGTCTACA
>JXCR01126544.1:15130-34289 GCA_002079205.1 Phalaenopsis hybrid cultivar | reverse complement strand
TTCAAGAGGTACTTTTCTATCACATAATAGGCCCGATGCATTCATTCACTTCAACCAACCAACTTGAATTCTACTAACATCCCAATCTATATCACCATCACTTTGAAGAATAAGCCTGATATTTCTAAAACTTTCGCACATTTTAAATTTTGATAAATTATAGTTACAACTTTGCCACTAGAGCTGCTACCACTAAAATTACATTCCATGGATCTAGTTTTAGTTCAAGGCCTTCAGACTCCAATGTTGACCTCCATAGTTTAAGTTTTTCTTGAACTCTTTCTCTTGTCTTATCCGCAAGAAGGATATCATCAGCGAAATGAATACACTAAGGTACTTCCTCCTCTAAATGTCTAGTAAGAGCATCCATAACTAAAACAAAAATGATGCGGGCTTAAAACTGGTCCCTGATATAATCCAGTTGAAATAAGAAAATACTTGGTCAATCCTCCTTTTCGAACACAAGTACTGCTCTGATATACATATCCTTGATGACTTGAATATAAGTCATATCAACACCTTCCTTCTTTAGAACTCTTCAAAGGGCTTCTCTAGGAATCTTATGGTATGCTTTTTCTAAATCAATAAAAATCATATGTAGATTATCTTTATTCTTTTTGTACTTCTTTATCAATCCTCTCAATAAATTTATAGCTTCCATAGTAGACATGTCCGACATAAATCTAAACTGATTATGAGAAATCTTTGTATCACTTTTTAAGCTTTGTTCAATTACTTTCTTCGATAATTTTAAAGTATACGCATCAACTTAATTCCTTTATAATTTGTGCACTTATCCTCTATTCTTAAAAATGGGGACCATAATATTCTTCTTCACTTCTTAGGCATCTTTTTAGTTTCCAAAATAATATTAAAGAGTTTAGTAAGCCAAGAAGCTACATGTCCTAAATATTCCCACACTTCGACTTGGTTATCATCAAATCCTATTGATTTTCCACCATTGGTTTTCTTTAAAACCTCATCAAATTTCTTTTTACTAATGAGGCAGTAAAATAAAACATTTTATTATTATTAACGATATTAAGATTGCTAAGGTCGATCGTATTTTTAGAATTTTTATTAAAATGTTTATCAAAATAGCTCACTCACCTATGTTCAATATTTTCTTCTAAGAAAATTATTTTTTTGATTTTCATCTTTAATACACTTTACTTTTTTTTTTCTTTGTTTAATTGTTTTTATATATATTTTTCACTTTTTCACTCTCTTTAGTATCTAATCTGTCATAAAAATCATGAAAAACAGAATTTTTACCGTCACAAATTGTTCTATTAAACTATGTACGGGTCACTTTATATTTTCCTTAGTTCTGTAAGCTTTTATTTTTAACTTAATTTTTATAACACTTCTTATATTTCATTTTTTCTTATATATTATTATTCCACCATCAATTATTTTTCATGTAGAAACTTTTTTTTATTCTTCAAGCACATTTTTTCACTTGTTTATTAGTGTTGTTACTTTATCTCACATAATTTGTTTATTCATGAACATTCCAAATTTTGAAGTTTACTCATAAAAATAATTTTATTCCTCTTTTTGGTGCCCCAATCTATTTCTATGACAATGATTCTTAGGTTTTTTATCTTATAACTCTTAACCTTAAAATCCAGAACTAATAATCGTGTTTACTTAAATTTTTACTTGGAATGATCTTATAATCTTTACATTCTCATAGTCTCTTCTTCTCGTAAGTAAATTATCAATTTATGTTTTCTTAGATTCATTCTTTAAAGTAATAATATGCTTATCTTTTTTCTTAATTAAGGCATTAACAATAATAAAATCATTTGCTAAAGCAAAATTTAACATGATTCTACCTTTTTCATTAATCACTCCAAAATCGTAGTCACCATGAATATTTCTAAAATCTTTTATCACTCTACGAACATATCCATTTAAATCTCCTCCAATAAATTTTTTTTTTAAAAGGTATCAATGAAAATATGACACTAAATAGGACGCAATGGGGAAAAGGGAATAACCGACCTCATGTAGTAGGATTGAGGCTTTGTTGTTGTTGCTGTAAGAGATATTATTTGTATTAATTCTTCTAAGTCATTCTAGAAATTTTCTTTAGAACATATACCTAAACTTACTTGAGGAGCATAATGTCACACCTGCCATCTTCAAGGAAATCAAAAATACAATCACGAGATGAAAGATTCTAGAAGGAGGAGAGCTATCCAAGCAATTCAAAAAGTTTCCACCTCATTCTAGAGAATGGTCAAAGGATAAACTCAATAATAATTTAGAAGGATCTAGGGCAATATATGTATATAAAAATAGTAGAGAACCCTCTAGAAACTATGTTATTCTCATGTAATCTAGAAGTTTCCCTTGGGCTTGGAGGGGGCTATAAGTTAGGAATCCCTCCCCTCATTTGTAACCATCCAAGAAAGCTCTCAAGCATTCAAGTGTTGTGTTCTTTCTTTCTTAGTGAAGTCTTCCTTTCTCCAATAGTTCTCTATATTATTCTTCCAAGAGTCTTGTGTGCATACAAGTCGAAGTATTCTGAGGGTTAGACAGATTTAGTGCCAAGGAAGAGCGCTAAGGCCGCACAGGTGACTAAAGATAAGTTCATGACAGTTGGTATCAGAGTTTCGGTTTGAAGGTATGATAAAGAGCATTAGAGAGCACGTGATGGAATCCGAAGCCACTGATGTGGAATCATCTCAACAAGAGTGAGATCGTCAGGAGCAACAAGATCTAGCCGCATCCAAACCACATGGGAGGTCTAAGGAGATCATGCACGACTTTGATTCGAGCCTTGTTCAGGTGGAGGACACAATGAATGGCATGAATGCCCAGATAGAGGATATTGGCCAAAAAGTTGATGGACTAGAAGATAATATCACAATCCATTCAACAATCAGAGCTATGATGCTCCAACTGGAGGAGTTTTTAAGGGTCTAAATAGCTAAGTTGCAAGAGGATTTGATGGGGAGTTCCAAGAGGTTCGAAGAGCTTATGGAGAAGAGAGGAGCGGCGTACGCGCTAACTTGGAGGAAATGCACGGAGACATCTCACTATGCAAGAGGACATTAACGACACCCACCAACCATCAGACCTTCAAAGCTAAGAGGATTGAAGTTCCAAAACCAAAGAGTTTTGGAGGAGCTCACAATGCGAAGGAAATAGATAACTTCTTATGGGGAATTGAGCAATATTTCGAGGCAATGGGGATTACAGGTGAAGAAACAAAAGTACAATTTGCAGCTTTTTATGTCTCAAACATCGCTATGTTCTAGTGGAGAAGAAGACAATGAGATATTGAGAAAGGTATGTGCATCATATCCACCTTTGATGACTTCAAAAGAGAGAGAGACATTTTTACACTGAGAATGTGGAGGAAAAGGCTAGAGCCCAGTTGCGAAGACTCAAGAAAACGAGATCGATTTGAGAATATATTAAGGAGTTTATTTGTCTGGTTCTTGGAATGTTTGACATGTCAAGCAAGGGTGATCTTTGTAAAGCTCTACCCCAACAGTTCAAAACATTTCGAAAGGTACATAAATGATTAATTTGAAGATACGAAGGGCATTTTGAGGTAATGAAGCAAGTGAGAAAGTCTCTTACAAACTCAACCTTTCACCAAAATTAAAGATAAATCCAGTTTTTCATGTAAGCATGTTGAAACCTTATCATGAAGACATGGAAGACCCTTTAAGACAGATTTTCAAGCGAGTGCCTACAACCATAATCACCTCCTTTGATAAAGAAATTGAATAGATACTTGCAGACAGAGTGATCAGACTATGAGGGGTGTCAAACTACAAAGAGTATCTCATCAAGTGAAAAGGATTGCCTAATAGCGAAGCTAGCTTGGAGCATGAAGATGCACTGTGGCAATTCAAGGAGAAGATCCAACAATACTAGAGTGTCACACACCGCTATCTTCAAAGGAAATTGGTAAGACTATCACGAGATGGAAGATTCTAGAAGGAGGGGAGCTATCCAAGCAACTCTAAAAGCTTTCACCTCATTCTAGAGAATTGTCCAAGGATAAACTCTAGAATAATCTAGAAGGATCTTGGGCCATGTATGTATATAAGAATAGGAGAGAAAAATATAGAAACTAGGCTATTCTCATGTAATCTAGAAGTTTCCTTTGGGCTTGGAGGGGGCTATAAATAGGATTTCCTCTCCCTCATTTGTAACCATCCAAGAAAACTTTCCAAGCATTCAAGTGTTTAATCTTTCTTTCTTAGTGAAGCATTTCTTTCTCCTATACTTCCCTATATTCTTCTTCCAAGAGTGTTATGTGCTTACAAGTTCGAGTGTTGTGAGGGTAAGACTGATTTAGTGCCAAGGAAGAACACTAAAGCCCCACACGGGTGACTAGAGATAAATTAGTCTGTGACAATAAGAACTTATAACATTAAAAATTTTAGTATCAACAATAATCTTAAGGGCTATAATTCTATCTCTAGTTTATTAATTTTCACAATATTATTTTTCAAACTCTTATTGTACACCTACACCATTTCTAGTGTGACTCCTACATGAATACCAAAGTTTAAAACCTAAGCTATCAATCTCCTTAGCCTTTCCTCCAACTCATTTAGTTTCTTGCATACAAATTACAATAAACCTGAAGTTCGGGGTTTTCCTGAAAGTATTCTGATGAAATAAAATTATAAAACAAAAGCCATGCATACTATAGCAATTCCTTGCATAGATGCAACAGAGGTCCAAATCTAATTTGCTCAAACTGCATCATTCGACTAGCTTGAGTATGTTCTAAACCATTTCAACTAACCTAGCAATAAATGGTTCATCAAATCAATGCAATCACTGTAGCCGCATACAAAATATTTAATTGAAAATTACAAAATAAAATGAAAATTGATATTTAAAGTGGAACTAGTCATTTGTTTGGCAGTTCTGTTGAGTATGAACACAAAAGACTCCATTATTTTCTATTTTGAAGGTAGTGAGAGTTTTATGAATGTTCAAGATTATATCTAGTCAGCTTGATTGATATGTAGAACTTGATGTTGCCTTATCCTTATAAAAGTTTCTCTTGCTAGATGCTATCAAAGATGATATGAAAGATTACAAGACAATCTGTATAGCATGACATGAGAGAATGTATTTGCTTATATTTGAATTTAATTGCATATTCAGTTTTGTTTTACCTTATCATTATAGTTCATGGAGATACAAACGTAACAGTAAACTTACAAAATATTGGCTTTACAAAACATTAATGGAATTTTAATGTTCTTTCCATACTATTTAACAATCGATATGTCCTTTGCAGGAACACTTGGGTCCTTAAGTTCTTCTGGCTCATTATCCCCTCGAATTTCGCTCCCTGATACCTCAGAGATTGTCACCTGGTAAGGCTTTCCTTCTCTTTTATTGGTTGATCCCAGCTTTGAAGGATGAAAATTAATTTTTGTTTTTTCCCCGGTTAGCATTGAATCTATGCATCAATTCCTTGAGTTTTATTCATCATCGTTGCAAAATTGCCTCTTCCGTGATCTGTAAATGGTATATACTTATTTTTGTTTGCTTTTATGACCGGGTTCAATCTGACTTTATGCATAAAATCTTTAACTATTTTTTTGTTGCTTTGTTCTGCCATTTTTATTTTGCAACGATATGAACCTTGGACATCCATTTTAGTGAGAAGACGCATTGCCATTTATCTTGTTGTATTCTTCATGCGCATTTTGTTTTCCTGTTATCCGTTTTGGCTTCAATTTCTCTTCTATTTTGTATATGCTGTTGTGGACACATATTTTATGCCCAATCAGGTTTTAAGCTTTTTTTCACAGCATAATGCACACAACAAAGGCCGTTGATGTTTATTTTTCTGCATTAATAATGTCCAATTTTTTCACTTTTAGTCTCACTAGAACCACACATATGATGATGTTGTCTAACATTATCCAACAAAAATGGACATAAATAAGAGGTTCAATGAGTAGTTAAAAGACAATCAAACAATTAGAGAAACAGGGGGAAAACATTGTAGCCGCTCGCATGATTAACATCAACATGGTACCTGGAAACCATAATCGCAGGCCCCATGCAACTAATATGGGAAAATTGGGGTTCCTAAAAGCTTGTGATTGATAGTTTTAGTGAAGAATTGCAGTTAATCAATTCTATTGAAGTGTGAGTTGAAAACAGAATATGGGCGTATTATTAAATAACAAAATCTTGTTGAGGTGTAAGTTTATCTGTTCTGTGGTGAGCTAATTTGGGTTGTATGACAAACACAACAATTGCTTTAACCTTACTTACATGCAAAACTTAAACCAAGAGTTGTTAGTCATCACTCATCACAGAAAAAGTTTAATATATGGAAAGGGTTAAACTCTAAAATAACCCTATGATTATTTGTGTGTGACCAATTTGGTTCCGAAGTGTTATTTTTCTCTAGTTTAATCCTACAACTATACAAAATTGATTGAAATGTTTTTTCAAGGACTAAATTGTAATTAGTTTTGGGATCAATTTTGTATAGTTGAGGGATTAATTTAGGGAGCCACAATAGTCTTTGACTATATTGACTACATATGAATTATTAGGGGGCTATTTTAGAATTTAATATATATGGAAATTAAACGCTTTTGTTCATACTTTAGACTAAGAAAAAAATTATTTTTTTTTCAGTGTTTTTCAGATTCCTTTGCAGCCCTTTATTGTGATTTTAACAACACTGATATGGTTCATCTAATTATCAATAATTGTAAAGGAATACCCATTTCATTCCTAAAGTGTGGAAATATCTAGTTCTTTTTATAGGCATGGGATGATAGTGAAATTAATTTTTATTTTTGTTATGGAAAGTAATAAATTTGAAGCATGTATATTAGGTAGCCTGATATTAGATCATCTGATTCGAATATTAGATCATCTGATTCTATTATGTTCATTTCATCGTCCAGTTATTTGCATGCATAGCGTAAAATAGGGATTTCTATAAAAATTGTGACCACAAGTAAGAGTGGATATCTCAATTTTGGATTTTCATAAAAATTAAATGATTTAATTAGGATTCAATGTGATTTAATAATAGGTTAAGAAAATATATAAAAGGTGACATGAACTTGATTAAATTTTAAAAATTATTATCGACTCATTAATAAGTGACCTTAAACCACAATTAATTACTCTTGTATAAGGATTCTTAAAAAAATTGAATTGAATACATATAAATTTAATTCATCAAATATATCAAATTTTATCTCTAATCCATTTAAATAATTTAATTTTTAGTTATCATCTCTTGAATTACAATCTTTTGAATTAAGATTGGAAGTAATTGATAATTTAATTTAGAAAAAAATTGGTATTCAAAATCATTAAAGAAAAGCTTCACTAGATATAGTAATTGTCAATAAAAGTTAAAAGAGAAAAAAATCTGAAGATTAAAAAAAAAAGAAAAAACTCAAGTTTATAAAGAAAAAAGCAGAAATATTAAAGGAGAAGCTTGAGGTTAAAACTTGAACTAAAAAACTGGCACCAATCACCCATTCTAAAAGTCAAAGAATCAAAAACCCACTTAACTCTAAAATCAAAATATTGTATTAAAAAAATATAATGACTGAATTAACATTATTTAGTTGATTAGCCCAATTGAATCATATGTATTTGAGAATTAATCTTATTTTAGTAATCAAATATAAGTGATTTAGAAACAATTGAGATTCCTAAGAACAATCAAACTTAAAAAGAGGTTTATGCATTCTGAATTATTTATCTATTTTATTACTAAAGAATACTGCAATTCTAAGTCATAGTCTAACATGAATTTTCAAAGATTTTAATTTAAGGTATTGATTTACTTGAGGGCAAGTAATGTTTATATTTGGGGGGATTTGATGTGCTGAAAATGTGTTGTGCTATTTCTTATGTTATCTCAATTATTTGTCACTTTTATGCTTTTTCTGGCTATATTTGTGTATATTTGTAGTTTCCAGGTTAAAAGTTAATAATAGAGAGCATATGAAGAAATTTATGCTAAACCTCTCCTAAGCGCCTCGGTGTCCAGTCTAAACGTCTGGGCGCCTGAGCTAGTTCCTCATTCGGCTAAGAGAACAGATAGTTCGGAAACCCAGAGTCTGCCCCAGGCACCTAGGAGCTCAAATCAACCCCATCCAATGTGCATGAGGAATAAAGAGCTTGGAAACCCTGCACTTGCCTCTCGCACTTAGGCGTCCTAACTAGGAAGCGCCCAAGGGTAGCAACTGATGAAGAAGTTCATATGTGCCTTAAGATAAGATCCGATCGCTAGGTCACTGCTAAAGATTGAGTATCTTGGGAGCGGGAATGTGATGTTTTTCGAGTAATAAGTGACTGTATTTTTGTATTGTGAGTTTTGAGAGAGTAAATTTGGCGGAGATCATTGTAAAATGAATAATTAAAGTGGTGCATATCAAGATTTGGAATGAATTCTTACATGATTACTTATATTAATTTAATGTTTGCAGCTGTGGGGAGGAGTCTTGGATTTTGTGGAGGCTTTCTTTAAGTTGTTTGAGGGTCTCTTCCTCCTTTGGGAAGAAACTTCTTGGGTTAGTTTCACTTTGAGAATTGAGGCGCTGTGTTTGAGAGAGAGATTGAGGGATATTGTGTGAGGAGGATCACAAATAGCTTGTCATCATATGTTGAGGATTTGGTATATTGCGGAGACAACTTTGCTTGGTTGTAAGTTGTACTTTCGTGCCCTTTTTTCTTCAATGATTACAGTAAAATCTTCCTTATTTTTTACCTTATGTCTAGTAGCTAGTTTGCTTTCATGCTCATGTACGAGCAATTTTTCTTGTGTTTTTTACGTGAGTTTTTCCTTGTATATATTTTTCGTGCCTTTAAACTTCATATGTTGATATATTAACTTTTCGATCTTAATTTACTTCGATTCATATTCGATAGAATGTTAAAATCTCTTATGATCTAAGACTTTTAACCATCATCTAGAAGAACGAGTAGGTTAACACATAATAGCCTAGTGGAATAGCATATTGCCATTAGGGATTTACAATATAGATAGGAGATCCGAGAAATCTTAGGAAACACTCCATGGTTAACTTATTTTTTATTTGTGATATGATTTCTAAGTCTTCCTAAAGCCTTGACATAGACTAAGGAGGATTGTGTGTTTGGTTGCCAACTATCACATAGGGGAACATATAGGAAAAACATCAACACAACACTATACCGATGTCATAGGAGCACGAGCTTCATCACCTCTGAAGGACTCAAAGTTGCTTCCTTCTTTTTATTGTTTCCATTTATATTCACTGTTGTCGTTTATTGTTTATTTTTAGAATTGTTAGATTTTCCTTTTTGCATTTAGATCACTTCAAACTGAATTCAACAGTGTAGTACGCTAGAATTTCATTCTTTAGAAATATTTTGACATTGTTCTCGTGAGATCGATATGCCGACTCATAACCCATATATTACTTGATCGGCTTGTATACTTGCACGATTGATCAATTTTACTCGCAACAATTTCGGGTGTCAAATACCTTTTTCTTTTTAAATAAGAATGGTGAACAGGATATTTAAATGTCTTAAAATGGCTCAAAATAATCCAATGAATTGTCAAAATGAGAAGCATATCCTATTGACATAAACGTCAACATAAACAATAAATGGTTTAGTTGAATCCCAAGACTACAGAGGGACATCAAAACAGTATAATGTAATAATTTCATGGTAGGAACCATTTGAGAAGTTTGTGTGTCCTACCATTTAAGTTTTTTTATTTTTCATTTTTTACCTCTTGTAAACTCCCCTAGGTTTTTCATCTCTTTTTTTTAAAAAAAATTATATCTTAGCTCAACTATACTTTTTATCGATCTATAGTTAGAATTTTGAATTTTCTGCATGTGGAATGTGGCATGTGGCATGTGGCATTCCTGCTAATAGGGATAAATAAGAAATTAGTTTAATGTTGGCTAGTGGTTGAAGATAGCAACAACGCCTTTAGCTATTCTATAGTTTATTTCTAGAACTTTTCATGACCAAACAATCCTTCAATGATTAAAGATTGTGTTACGGCATATTGTGTGGCGAAAGCGATCAAGTGTTTCTTTGTTTTGAACCTTTCTCAACTTTCTTTTTGTTTCTCATAATTCTTAATAACTTGTTTGGTTACCTGTGCAATTTTTTTGGATATAAATTAAATTTGTTTCAACTTTTATTCGGCTAGTTGCTTCCTCAGTTACATCTACCTTTTAGACTGGTATACGATAGTGCTCTTTGCACAATGAATTTTTTCCTTAAATATAATTGTCATAATTGTTCAGGGCTGGCAATGTAACCCAATACTTAGCTGAACCTCGAGAAAAGAACTTATTTCTGCAAAGTTTGTCTGAAGAAGATGATTCAAATTTAAATCCTAGTGCCACAGATCTAGAAGGTAGCCATTTCCACAGACAACTGACAGATAAGGATCGCATTGGATGCCTTGAGAATGGAGTTCAGTATTGGACAGACTTTTCTAAAGTTAATTATCATCCTCATAGCTTATATGAACTACATGGTTTGTGGAACGATGTTGAGAAATTTGATAACTATGGAATTGGAGAAGATATCCTGTCAGCTGGTTTTCAGAGTGAAGAGATGAATGAAAGGCTAAGGCTCTTTATTGAGGAATGTGACCAAATTCAGGTTTATTTTTCTACCGTGCTTTTGAAATATTTGTTTCTTGCTCTTAAAAAGCTATAATTTTTGTAAGTCGTAGAGAACTATAAAGAAGAAAAGTAGAATACTGCATATATTTTATCTACTAAAATTTGGCTCTGTTATATAGAGGTTTACAATAAGAAAAAATAGGGAAGAAATAAACATATCCTAGTGAGAAAGGAAGGTTACATATTGTAACAATTTTTCTAATTCAAAGTTTACTAAATAAATACAGTCACATCCACCTTAACAATTTATGGGCACCTTAACAATCTATGGGTTGACGCCTTCCAACGTAGTAGGGACTGTGTCCTCCAACTCAACAATCAGTGGACCTATTTTAGAGAAGTCGCAAGCAGGAGCTCATCTATTGTTGCAACCCACTTTTCATCTAGGAACACGAATGAGCTGCCTTGCTATAATGGGAGTGGCCGGTTCAGGATTCATCACTCCCCAGTAGGGCTGTAAACGAGCCGAGCTTGAGCGAGCTCAGGCTTGGCTCGTGTTCGGCTCATTCGAAATAGCTCGTGTTCGAAATCGGCTCGTGAACAGTGTGTTCGTGTTCGACTCGATTTAAATATTCGTGTTCGTGTTCGGCTCGAAATTGGCTCGTTAAACTAAAATTGAGAAAAATAGATGTAAAGTGTGTGATTCGAATCTGGATCAAATCTATACAAAAGAAGACACTNTTAAAAATTTGTTCATGTTCGGCTCGTTAGGTTTAACGAACGAACCGAACACGAGTTGCTTAACGAGCCGAACACGAGCTGCTCACGAACAACGAGCCAAATTGACAGCCCTACTCCTCATAAACTAGTTTGTAAACATTCAACAAATCAAGATTGTCAATTAATTTTTAATTAAGGTCCTAGTTACGTTGGCTAGGATTCAATAAAAAATAATGAAGTATCATTTTTAGTTAATATTTTTTATTAGGATGGTCCCAAATGTCATTATAGTCAAGTGATTAAAGTTTTTGTGGTTTTATATATAGCTTAAGTTTGAAGATAGCTCTTTGATATTTGTTAAGTTGACAATTTTCATTTAAAATATTCTTATTGCCAAACAAAGAAGGAAATAAGATTTAACGTAAGGAAACTTGGATAACCTAATTTATAATATCATAATATAATTTGTTTTCTTTTTTTAAACTTTCATCTTAGTAGTGCAAACATTTGACCTTTCTAACACTGTCAATACCCTTGATGTCTAGTCCTGAAAGTCACAAGATTTTGATAAGAAAGCGATTTCACACCTACAATCTTTCACTAGCTTGCTTAAAAAAAAGAGATTGCAAGAGCGATTAAGAACATATAAGACATAACTTAGATAAAAGATGCAAGGGTGATTAATAGTAGAGAATAAAAATTCAACAATTTTGACTCTGATATGTTTAGGTGAGGAAGCATTATAGGTGAGCGCAACCGACCATTCATGTGATCTGTTGCTGATGAGTCAAAAATCTAGAATTCGTGGCCTCCTTTAGTACACAACTAATATCAAGAGAATAATAATACATTTCTAGGCTAAAAGGGAGAAACTAACAGCTTTCCAGTAGTGAGTAAATTATATTGAAGACTTAATTGATCATTGTTTAAGAAAATATTGGCAAATTTTTCATTTTCTTTTTATCTTTAGTCGCTGACTTTTTGTTTGATAAGCTTAGTGATTTTTGATGATTTTTAGGATTGTTTTGATTTGCTTGTCTGCCATGACATTTATAAAAAAATTCTTTTGCATGATTATTTTTAAAAATATAGCACCAAAGATTCTCTTTTCATGCTTGGGATCATGTCTTGAGTTTTTCTCCCAGACTTCTAATGGTAAGAGTATTCTTCTATCTTGTCAGTGTTTTTGGTACCTCCAAGTATTATTCTCCAACCACTTTCTTCCATTTGAACTGCAAAAAAAGGTTTTTTATTTTTGCAAAGCGAATGGACCCCTATTATTCTTCCACACAGTCATTTTGATCTTTATCAAGACCGGCAAAGAAATCATACGGTATTATTTTTTCTACAATTCTAATTTGTTTACCTGCATGCTCCCCGCGCCAATTATTTTGCTCATTTTGTAAGAGTGGTCAAGTATTCTTTGATGCTAATGCTTCCTTGCTTGAGGTCATGAGCTTGATATTATACTTCACTTGATTAAGTGAAATTTTTAAGAATTAAGCACACCATGTTGACTCTTAGATTGCTTGTGTGGTGTTGCAATCAATCATAGGGTCAAACATGTTCTTCCATGGAATTGATAGGGCAAGATGGGCGCTGTTGATATCCTGTGATGATAAGAAATGTGGATTGTTTCAGATTGTTGGATTGTACCGATTAGGTTTCCAATATTTTTTCAAATTGTATCAACCATTTCATTTAGGTTCCAATATTTCTTCTTGTCTATATTTGATACCGGAGCTAATTCAAAAATCAGCAAAAATGAAAATAAACTTTATTAAGCAACTGATTAGGGTTACAAATAAAACCCAACTGAAAGGAAATTACAACAAACACTAATCTCCAGCCAGGGCTAGATAAGAGATCCGAGGGAAGCGGAGGAGGTGGCGGTAATGGCTAGGGAAGGTGGAAAGAGGTTGCAGTGCTTTAAGAAGGTGACGGGGAGATGGCAACAGGGTGGCTGTTAGTGGTTGAACAACAGGTGGGGCTGCATGAAAACATGCGAAAAGGCTGAGATGAAGAGATGGGCTGTTGGCAAGATTTAGCGAGGTTGGGAGCCTGTAGGTTGGCGGTTAGACGTCTAGACGACAGGAATTTGCTACAGGTGTGGTTGGTGGTTTGAGGGCTAGAGGGGAAAAATGGGGAAGTCGGCCAACGACTAAGAGAGGTAAGGAGAATGGGAGGGGGGAGATTAGGAAGGTTACAACACCACCTCGAAGGAGGATATAGCCAAAGGAAACACCGCCCGTTATCAGATATAACCCTAGCAAGGGAGAAGGAAACACTCCAAAGATAATATGAAAACAACAACACAACATCACATAACTCTAATTCTAAGAAAACAACACATATGTAGACTCCTAACAGGAAAACCATAAATGGAAAAGCAGGGGGAAGGGCCAGTGGCATTGTTGTTCCTTCCAAATATACTCCTGGTCTAGCTGAGGTCTGAACCGAGACATTAGGGAATTGGGTGAACGACTCCTTTTATTTTGTCAGTCAGTTCACCCTGTTGGTTTCCCCAGCCCCACACCAGTTTTCAATTTCCTCAGACAAAGGTGGATGCAGATCTTGAAATATCTTCAAATACTTATCCACAATGACTGTATCACTTCCGATAAGCTGCGATCTGGACTCCTGAATTAGCTGAGTCATCATCGTCATCTGTGTCAGGACATTTATGTTCACATTTATACTATGTTGTACTTCTTTTATATAAGGTTTTCTTCTATAATTTCAAGTATATCACTATGACTGAATGAATATAATTATTAAATTGAGTTAACTTAAATTTTTAATTTTCTTATTATTAAAATTTATTTATGATTATCATGTTTGCTCTTTTCAACAAGATTTTTTCAATTAATCCTAATACTTGGCTCTGGTACCACTTGTCAGGACCTAGCTTGGGGTTTGGAGTTAAGCAAGATGAGCACAGACAGTCAGACAGTGAGAACTAAGTTTTCAATGTTAATTTTCTATAAATAATATTTTACAAATAAAAGAGCCGCTAAATAAAATTAATTTAAGATGATATAATTTAAATTTTATCTCATAATAGGTCGACCACATCTTCTATAAATATTTTCCTTTCTATCTCTTATCTTTTAATCACTTAATTAACATGAAATGTTAATTTAAGATAATAATGAATTAAACAAACCAGTAAAGACTTGTACTCATAAACTATAATAATACAAGGTAGAAAAAGTAATATGCATGTCNTCAATTAATCCTAATACTTGGCTCTGATACCACTTGTCAGTACCTAGCTTGGGGTTTGGAGTTAACCAAGACGGGCACAGACAGTCAGACAGTGAGAACTAAGTTTTCAATATTCATTTTCTATAAATAATATTTTACAAATAAAAGAGCTGCTAAATAAAATTAATTTAAGATGATATAATTTAAATTTTACCTCATAATAGGTCGACCACATCTTCTATAAACATTATCCTTTCTATCTCTTATATTTTAATCACTTAATTAACATGAAATATTAGTTTAAAATAACAATTAATTAAACAAACCAGTAAAGACTCGTACTCATAAACTATAATAATACAAGGTAGAAAAAGTAATATGCATGTCTGTTAAGTTTTTAATAACTTAATATATATATTTGATGTCATTAAAGAATCTTACTATATCAATAGCTTATTTATATCATTTAATATATGTACAACCTTCGTAAGAGCACCGTCTAAAAATTATATTACTTAAGTTACTTTAATATCAATATCATTTTCTATTTACATGCACGGGCACCTTAGTGCTTCCTTGCTAGTATCAAAAATTGGTGGCTCAATGATAATCAGTCATCTGCATATAAATAATTTATGAAAATCACTATTTACTAAAAATGTATTTCATTCCTATTTGCCTATCAGACAATATACTTATAAATTGTTCAAATGATAATTTAAATTATACCGTAACACATCATTTCTACAAAGTGAAACAAAATTTATTAGAATTCAAAATCTTAAATTTACAGTAATTTCAATATAGCTAATGATAATAATAATAAATACATTTGTTCTAGAAGAAACAAAATATTACCATAGTATAAGAACATGGGTACTCATCTCGATTTCGATTAATTTGTTATTTGATTTGTCTTGACGTCGTTTTTTCTAAAATTGAAAGCCTAAAATAAGCATGGTATAAAATTTAATTAATTTATTATTTTAATAAACTATTACATTTTCATTATTTAAGTACTAAATTTTCATATTTATTTTATGTTGTCCTAATTATATATATGTACACNTACGTAAATGCCCCTTTAATTTTTTACTAACCTAGTAGTCTTTCCAACTTGCATAAACGTGTAGTGAGAACCATGGTTGTTCATGTTTGATAAATTCATCTCCCTTCGCAAAGAATTCACAAATGATTACAATCCAGCTCAAATTAAAGCTTGTGTTTATTAGAAATTTTGGCTTTAATGACGCTGCTTAAAAATTTTTTTATTGCTAGAATTAATGCTAGGTGTTTAAAAATGGATAAGTGCTTATGTAATATTATGCAATAAGAGGATGTCAAGGAGGCTTTTCAAGTAATTTTATTAAACTGTCTTTAGGCTGATTATGTTGTATTGACTGGAGTGTTGAACTGTATAGAAGTATTTGATATCTATGTTATTTTTGGCCGAAGTAAGAGTGTTAAGATGGTTGAGGAATGATTATATGAAATGATTGATTGCGGTTACATATATTAAAGATAAACTTTTGGAAAATGCACCCGCCCTAGGGAAAACTAATGTCATAATTGGAAAGGAGGTGTAGGCCTAGGGTAACATAGATTAGGTTGTTGAAAATGATTTGTGAAGGGTTGGTTTAACATAGCAGGCAGCACCCTAAAGCAATGAATAAAAAAAATGTGTATTCATAAAGTCAACCCCAAATAATGAAGATGAGACTATTGATGATTATGATGATAGAGGTAATGANATATATATATATATATATATATATATATATATATATTTGATGTCATTAAAGAATCTTACTATATGAATAGCTTATTTATATCATTTTATATATGTACAACCTTCACAAGAGCACCGTCTAAAGGTTATATTACTTAAGTTACTTTAATATCAATATCATTTTTTATTTACATGCACGAGTACCTTAGTGTTTCCTCACTAGTAAAAAAAATTGGTGGCTCCATCATAATCAATCATCTGCATATAAATAATTTATGAAAATCACTATTTACTAAAAATATATTTCATTCTTATTTGCCTATCAGACAATATACCATAACACATCATTTCTACAAAGTGAAACAAAATTCATTAGAATTCAAAATCTCAAATTTACAGTAATTTCAATATAACTAATGATAATAATAATAAATACATTTATTTTAGAAGAAACAAAATATTATCATAATATAAGAACATGAGTACTCGCCTCAATTTCGATTAATTTGTAATTTGATTTGTCAACGTCGTTTTTTCTAAAATTGGAAGCCTAAAATAAGCATGGTATAAAATTTAATTAATTTATTATTTTAATAAACTATTACATTTTCATTATTTAAGTATTAAATTTTCATTTATTTTATGTTGTCCTAATTATAGATATGTACACACACACACACACATATATATATATATATATATATTAGGAATGACCAGAGTTTATTATACGAGCCTCCAGCCTCCCCAAATGTGCCTAACAATTCGAGTACTACCTCCTTAAGGCCAAATGTGCTAGAGGGGATTTGTACCCCCGACTTGCGGTTTTTATACCGTGGATGCCAACCAACAGACCGAGGTACTCAACATTTCTATTATATGTATAAAATTCTTATTAAATATTATAATTAATAAACACCATTATAAATTCTTTTGGTCAAGCTCTAAACATGTGCAGATGCAACTCGCTCCTTTCTCTACGTTCGGCTCCCTGCGGCCGAGATGTCAATTCCTACTTTGTCGACTCTTCCTACTCAGGGAATCCTCACGCCTTCACCTTCCTTCTATTAACCGCATCATCCATGTCTCAAATCGCTCGATATTCTTTATGTTGAGCACGGCTATCGCATGTAGAAAGCCCAACTTGTGATCTTTTCACCGTTTATCTCTCCAGGTAAGCCAATTGCAACATTTTATCGACAAATTTACCTCCTCGGCTTCCCGACCTCTCCTCACTTTCTATGCTCCCTCTATGGTTGCCCAACTCGTCGTTTCCTCTTCTTTGGTTTCTCTCGAGCGTTCGACTCTTTGATTCCAATCCTATGGGTAGACAAAACGAGGCACCACAAGAACAACAAGAGGCGGTTGTTCGGGGTGCAAGCAACAAGCAAGAACGGATGGATGGAAAGACTGTAGTGAAAAATATCAAAAGCTAGTGTCTTCGAAGAGGTTGGAGCAGGGAAGGACAACGTGGAGCGGCAGGGTGCGATGGATGAAGGATAATAACCATTTTGGGAGCAAAATACAACCGAAGCACCACACAATCCTTGGATATGGCCCTTGAAGGGAAAAACGGATGCCGGCGGCTATCCTAATAGAAATCTGAGCCAAAGGCTGACCTAAAACACAAGCAATAACATATAAATAGTCATAGTGCGAAGAGGAGTGAGTCGTGCTCAAAATAAGAAGGAAATCCATGTAAAGGAATGGTCGACCAGACTTCCTAGACCCGTCTTAGCCTCTTTCCTCGCTAGAGTTCATGGCTCCATTGCAATGTTTGCAAAAAAATGCCTCCTGGTCGCTCACAAGTCTTATGGGTGGTATGTACGTAAATGCCCCTTTAATTTTTTACTAACCTAGTAGTCTTTCCAACTTGCATAAACGTGTAGTGAGAACCATGGTTGTTCATGTTTGATAAATTCATCTCCCTTCGCAAAGAATTCACAAATGATTACAATCCAGCTCAAATTAAAGCTTGTGTTTATTAGAAATTTTGGCTTTAATGACGCTGCTTAAAAATTTTTTTATTGCTAGAATTAATGCTAGGTGTTTAAAAATGGATAAGTGCTTATGTAATATTATGCAATAAGAGGATGTCAAGGAGGCTTTTCAAGTAATTTTATTAAACTGTCTTTAGGCTGATTATGTTGTATTGACTGGAGTGTTGAACTGTATAGAAGTATTTGATATCTATGTTATTTTTGGCCGAAGTAAGAGTGTTAAGATGGTTGAGGAATGATTATATGAAATGATTGATTGCGGTTACATATATTAAAGATAAACTTTTGGAAAATGCACCCGCCCTAGGGAAAACTAATGTCATAATTGGAAAGGAGGTGTAGGCCTAGGGTAACATAGATTAGGTTGTTGAAAATGATTTGTGAAGGGTTGGTTTAACATAGCAGGCAGCACCCTAAAGCAATGAATAAAAAAAATGTGTATTCATAAAGTCAACCCCAAATAATGAAGATGAGACTATTGATGATTATGATGATAGAGGTAATGATGTTATTTTGGCAATATACTTATCTTTTTAAGTTACTGGATTTACAGGGCATCCAATTTATTGTTGATGATACTGGAAGTTTTTCAGCCATTGCTGCTGGTTTCTTGGAGGATATCGCTGATGAATACTCAAATACACCCGTATTGCTCTATTCTGCACGCAGTCCATCTTCTTATAAACTAGGAAAAAGCTTAAAGGATTCTGTCTCAAGGGCTCTTCATGATGCTGTATCATTTTCAAGGCTTTCTTCTTGTTGTAAACTGATGGTACCAGTTGGATTGCCTTTTTTGAGTAGAAGTATGCATCATTTTGTTCATCTTAAAACTACTGATTTGCAATTGGTTTGTAGTTTTTAAAACTAAAACTGTATTGGAGAGA
>JXCR01126544.1:0-14621 GCA_002079205.1 Phalaenopsis hybrid cultivar | reverse complement strand
ACGCTATTTATTGAAGACCAGAAGCTCTTTCATAGTAGTGCTATTTATGCTGCCTCAATACACTCAATTAGTATTCCCTTTAGGATGGAATCACTGGGTGTGAATTCAGAATCACTGAATATTTCTGGTGCAACGGATATGGGTGGGATGGTACAGTTTTTAGCGGGACAAGCTAGGCAAAATATGATAACAATTTTGGATCTAGCAATGCCTGCCCAATCCTTGAATGGTTTGTATTATGATATCTATCTCTTTTTTTTTATTGACTATTTCTGTGGAGTTTCTAATTTGCAAAGAGGCAGGTGAAAATAATCAGTCAACCATCTTAAGGAGTTTGTGCTCTTTGACTCCTGAAATTGAAGAAAGTATTGATGATTTGCATTCAATAGAATCCTTGATTATACATGGTGTCCTTTCAGGTATTTTTTTAGACACTATCACCAGTTTTCTTCTGCTAAAGTTTACTTGTTTATAACTGGAGATAATACTGTTTTTGTTAATTTTTCCCAAGGCAAAGGCCACTGTTTAATTTGAATTTTGTTAATTTATTTTTGGAAAACCTGTTATTTCCAATATCTAATTTGACATTCCATGCACGAGGTATGAGGATATCTTGATAACTGTAAGCTGCCAGAGAGACCATGTAACAGCCCTCAGTTGTTCTTTGTTATATTGAAGAACCTTGGTTTGTTCACGCAGTCAGAAGTTAACACGGTATATGTGGGCAGCATGGAAATCTGACATGCAAGATAGCAGACCTAGTTAGAGTTTATTATTTGAGTTTCGAGTGAAGTTTTATAGCCTGAAATATAAATGAGAGCCTGAAATATAAATGAGAGGACATAAAGGATAAATGATTTACTATTTTAGAATCAAATGGATAATAATAAGAATAAAAAAAAAAACTTCAGGATCACTTTTTATTTATTTATTTTGTTTGTGTTGATTGGCATTTGTTTTTAATACACTCATATCGCCTAAAATTTATTGAGTATTTTTTAAAATAAGTTGATTTATTTTTAAAATTTAAAATTAAAAACATGCAAAATATACACTAAATAAATGTTAAAAAAAAGAATAAAAACAGAAGTGAAAAGTAAAAAAGATCCCAATTAGGCCCTTAGTTTTTGGTAACCATTTCAACAACTCTTCTAGATGTGAGCTTCATGATTTCTAGGGATTTTTGCGGTTATTAACTTTCATGCTGTTGGCTTCCGGATGAAGTTAATGATTATGAATTCAAACTCTTGTGCTTACAGTTCTCCTTACTAACAGAAGTTACATTTCTACATCAATTATCCCGTAACTGAGACAAAAAAGAATTTACAAAAAGATGAAACAAGAGAAATGAAGCTCTTATTCAATGGAGATTCCCTATCTAATTCCGACATTCTTGCTTGTTCCATGATATTAAGAGTCTCAGTTTAGTCCTAACACTGACGTAGTTTACATTTGTTGTTGATATTTGAAAGCCCTTTTTCTTTAATGGCATGGTTAATTGAACTGAAATTAATCAGTACTTCTAGAGACTTTGATCACATGCGTTTTTGAGTTAATACGTACACAGCCATCTAGTTTTCTTAGCTAATATGGGCAAATGGCATTGTTATCTAGGAAAATATTTTAACAAAACCTGTATAATATCTAAGTTAAGCCAAGAAAAAAATGAACAGTTGCAGCATTAGTTGGTCGAGGCCAATCTATAATTGACTCAGCCTTTTGAGGATTAACAATATTTTAAAAATCTGGCATCTCATAGACTTGTTAGTCTATTTTTGGTGCTTGGCGTTTTGTTTGGAATTTTCTTTTACACTTGCTTATATAGGGTGTGAATCTCTCTAACTCTAGCCTTTACGTCACCACGAAGTTTAGTAGCTGGAAGTAACGCCAATGACTCTAATATTGTTAGTGGTTTTATCCGTATGTAATCTTTAGAGATTTTGTGACATATGAATTGATTAGAGGACCTGCTGCAAGCAAAAATCAACTTGAGAAAGAATTAAGTCTCATTATTTGATGTTTTTGCCCACAAAATACNGGGTGGGATGGTACAGTTTTTAGCGGGACAAGCTAGGCAAAATATGATAACAATTTTGGATCTAGCAATGCCTGCCCAATCCTTGAATGGTTTGTATTATGATATCTATCTCTTTTTTTTTATTGACTATTTCTGTGGAGTTTCTAATTTGCAAAGAGGCAGGTGAAAATAATCAGTCAACCNAATATTCCGTCCAACGATCCTTGATACCTTTGATAATCCAAGACTTCTAGGTGCTCTAGAGAAGAGCAAGGCATGATAGCCATGCAACAACTTCAAGATTTTGGAAAAAGAAATATAGTAGAATCAATTCTGACAAATGGAACTTCTATGAGAAAAGGATCGAGATCAGATATTGTGGAATATATTATGATGGAGCCACTACATATCCCTCTTATCCTCAATCTGTAGGACCCATCGAACCACGAGCATCTGACTTTTATCCGGTGGAAGATGAACACCTCGCCCTATTATACAGTTGCATACTCATCACTAATCTCCTTTATGGCGCCCTGGTCGGTAAAAGACATGACTCGACTCCCAAATCCATGACATCTAAAGCGCTTTTGGGCAGAAAATATAGAAGGCGTGCTACTTTTCTCGACATCTCACTCAGGTTGCCTCTTTCTTTATCCGAACTAGTTTTTTAACTCCTTGAGGTGTGTTTTTGCCGGTGTCTCCAATTGTAGGTGGCTATCTGACTGGTGATGGTTGCCAGCTCTGTTTATGTTGCCTCTCCACCTTGAGGGCTAGGGTTACAACTGCACAACATTGTTGATAGCGGGTTTCAGACCACCAAAACATTGGGCTATCATATGTTTGTCTGACTCAATCAACTCACACTTCATCTGCAATTGGTCAAACTAGTTTGTGAACCCCACTAATTGATCTCTTTGTTGTAGGTGGTGGATTCTCAGGAGCGTATCCTGTTGGTAATGAGGAGGTATTCATTTTCTCCGCATTGCCTTTCTCATCTTCTCCCACTTGATAATCTTGTCACTACTTTTTCTCTTCCTCTGTCTCTGCTTGTTTTCCTGCTAGTTGTACCTTTTTTATCTTCTGACACCTCTTTGTATACAGATTTTCTCAACTAACTTTACCCATTTGATGAAGTCTTTGGGATCTATACCTCCAAACTCTCGTAGACTCATATTTATTTCGAAGTCTGAATTCCAAAATGTCGTGGCTTGTCTTCTTCATCACTAACATTCTCCAAATGGAAGGGGCTGAAATTCTCCTCTTTTGCTCCTTCGACTTTTCCTGTCACGATCGAGGGTAATTTCCTCTGGGTTTCATTCTCTATGTCCGTAAACATCCGTTAAAGTTGTTAGATCTCTCGTTGCTTCTCTTCTCGGGTAGGCTTGAGCATGTATCTCCTTAATGACATGGCTATGGTTTAGGGTTGGGAGGTGAAGGAGGTTGTATGTTAATAATTGAAGGTATAGGAAAATTAATTTAGTCTTGTTGATTTTGAAAATCTGCAAGGAAAAGTTAGGATTATGTAAAAATTTATTTATGTTTTAGGAATAGGAAAGAAAATTTTTGGGTGTGGCTTGGGTGGGAGTGGATGCTAGAAAAACTTAGAATAGGACTAGTGTTATGCTAGTTCTGATGCCAAATGATGCTGGATTTATCCCAAATTACAATCAAAACAAAAATATTATTGTTAAAATTCAAAGGGGTATAAACAAGACTCAAAACAAAAAGGAAATACATCACAACTAAACTCTCCAGCTATGGCGAGACTAGATGGCCGGTGGACAGCTGTGAGAGGCTGGGATGATCGACGACCAACTAGTGGAGATCTGCGGTATTAAGGGTGGTTGTAGGCATATTTTTGAGTGAAGCTGTTAGAGGGGAAGGAATAGTGCAAGTTTGTAGTCGTGTGGATGGTTGTAGGAAGGGTTACAGGTGGAGCAATTAGAGGGGAAGGGGATTGGCGGCAGTGTTGGACGCAGGTAAGGTGCAGGGAAGAATGCAGAGGGGAATTTGAAAGGGTAAATATCCCTGCGGGATTAAGCTAAAGCCAGAGCACCATTCGGACTAGTGGAGATGGCCACCACCTTAGACAAGTTACAGCTGGAGTACTATCTCGCCTTCGAATGCAACTCTAGATGGGAAAACAATTGTTAACGATAAGCCGGACAAAATTCTCAAAACAAAAAAAAAGATCCTTCAAACCAAATAACATGTTTATAATAAACTAAGATAACTAGGAGGGGGAGGAAAAGGAGGCAGCAACCCTCTCAGCTTTAATAAGGGCCAGCTGGTTCAGCCTTCCTGATGAACCGCTAACCCCTTTGCCGAACTGAGGCCGGCTTAGTCTTAGCTGCTGCCCCACGTCACTTCTATTCTCCCAAATCGACTTGCCTACCAGATGCACTTAGCGTAATATGAAGAGTTGTAAAAGCAGGTCAAATACTTGATGGCCAGAGGCTTGGTTGATTAGAGTCCCGGTTTATGTGTAATTTCATCATTGAGTGTGTGAACTACTCATACAATATTTAGATGCACTTGTGATGACTTGATATTGGGATTTGGTAAGAAGTGTATGTTTACCTTATATTTATTTATTTTCTATGAGTTTTTAGAGTTGCTTTTAATTTTGATTTATTCTCGGATTTTTTGTAGTTTTAATCTGTTAAAAAAATTGACATATTGAAATTGATATTAATGTATTTGAATAATTTATATAAATGTTTTATGTTTACTTCACAAAACGTCTTCACTATATTGTAGAGCACTCTCAATTCTAATCTAAGTATATGTTTTGTTTATTTTTATTAGCATCATAAATATGAAAACAAAATGTATCTTATTAAGTTATGCTTCGAATTTAGTACATCTTTGTAAAATTCAGTTTTCTAAAATCATCAAATGTCTATTAGGTTCTCTACACAAATTACTATTTATTTATTATTTTTTATTATTTTTGGAATTCTATACTTGAAAATATAACATTATTTATAAAATTTTCAATTAAAAAATGTAAAAATTTCTATAATTATCAATATATCATCATTATTAATATTATTATTATTATTCTTATTATTATTATTATATATGTGTCGGGTACTTAGATCAATTGGCACAAAACGTCTTCACTATATNACAAGCACTGTGATGTCTAACATGTCTTTCCACTTATCATACCAATATGGGCCAATAGAAAATCTATCTCACTGAGGTGAGAAACTTATTCTTGCTCAAATGTCATATCATTCCTCTGCTGTGACACTCTTGTAAGATAATCTTTCCGATTGAATTATAAATGCACAATTTATTTTGGAAGAACTAATGATCATTGAATCTGTGATACTCATAAGGTCTCTCCTAACAACGAATCAAAATCTCTAGAAAGTTTTCATCAATGGCATACCAATTCTTTGAAACTGCAAAACCAACTATTGTAGACTACATAATAAAAATTAATAGATAGTGGTGACTTAAGGAATCAACAACTTTGTTGTGACCCTCATCTTTGTGTTTGTGTTTGAACACAAAAAAGAATGAAGAAATGAACTCAACTCAGAAGGTAAGTCTACTTTTCAGTTTGCTTCAATATGTCTACCTTTCAGTTTGCTTCAAGTGTTCAAGGCTCTTAAGACCTCATGATCAGTATAAGTGGTGAAGTTATTTACCATTAGCTTATAACTCAAATGACTAAGAGCTCCTATAATAGGATTATACTCCTTGTCATAAAATATCTTCTCCTGAAATTTTCCAATTTCTCAATGAAAAAGGCAAAAGGGCGTCCATCTTAACTCAACACAGCTTCAATCCCCATAGTGGAGGCTTCACACTCAATTTTAAATACTTGACTAAAATCTGGAAGAGATAAGGCAGGGTCCTGAGTAACCTATTTTTTAAAAACTCAAAACTAATATGTGTTTCACCTGAGCATGTGAATTTGTGGACTTGAGAAGCTACATTAAAAGCGCTGCTATCAAGTTGAAATTTTGTCGGACTTAAGATAGACTTATTGATTGAACTATAAATGCACAATCTATTTTGGAAGATTTGTTGATCATCAGATGTGTGATACTTATAAGGTCTCTCCTTACAACGAATCCAAATCTCTTGAAGTTTTCATCATTGGCATACAGATCTTTTGAAACTTCAAAACCAACTATTGTAGACTGCATAATAAAAATTAATAGATAATGGTGACTTAAGGAATCAACATCTTTGTTATGACTCTCAGCTTTGTGTTTGTGGTTGAGCACAAAAAGAATAAAGATATGAACTTGAATCAGGAAACATGTCTACCCTTCAGTTTGCTCCAAGTGTTCAAGGCCCTCAAGGTCTCATGATCAATGTAAATGGTGAACTCATTTACCATCAGATTATAACTCAAATGACAAAGAACTCTCATAATAGCATTATACTCCTTGTCATAAAATATCTTCTCTTGGAATTATTCAAATTTTCATTAAAAAAGGCAATAGGGTGTCCATCTTAACTCAACAAAGCTCTGATCTCCATAGTGGAGGCATCACACTCAACTTTAAACACTTGATTAAAATCTGGAAGAGATAGGACATGTTCCTGCGTAACCTGTTTTTTAAAAATTCAAAACTAATATGTGTTTCATCTGTGCAAGTGAATTTGTTGGACTTNAAAGGCAATAGGGTGTCCATCTTAACTCAACACAGCTCTGATCTCCATAGTGGAGGCATCACACTCAACTTTTAACACTTGATTAAAATCTGAAAGAGATAGGACATGTTCCTGTGTAACTTATTTTTTAAAAATTCAAAACTAATATGTGTTTCATCTAAGCAAGTGAATTTGTGGGACTCGAGAAGCTTAATTAATTTTTTATAATCTTTTGTTAAATGAAGTCAATCCTTGAAATTGATATACTCGAGCAAAATGGTTGTGGATTGGGCTAGCTAACGATTGCCTCAATTTTGACTAGATCATCTCATTATTGGTTGATGATACTAATAATCCGAATAAGCAAGTTTTTATAGTTAGGAAGTGAAACTTCTTTAGATAAATATATAATTGGTTTATTTGAAGCATCTCAAAACCCTCTCATAAGTAATGTTAGACCAGGATATCATCAAAATATATTATCTCGAATTTTTTATGAAAGCTCAAAAAACTTGATTTATCAATTGCATGAAATTTCTCAAAGCATTGGACAAGCCAAAAGCATGATTGTTCACATGCAATTTAACATAACTCTTAAAAAGTTATCTTTCACTCATCTTCTTGTCTCATCCTGATCTGGGTGAAGCAAATGTGCAAATCAATATTCGAAAAGTGTGGGCTCCATCCAATAGATCTAACAAATCATTCAGTCATGGAATGGGGAACCAATACTTGATGGTGATTTTCTCACAACCTTGTTGTCAATGCATATATGCTAGGAGTCATTCTTTTTTGGCACAATCTATTATGACCCGACATAATGTAAATCGTTATATTCAATTAGGTCGCAATAATTGATTAATTTCTAAGCTCTATTTGAAAGATTTTTTTTTTCATCTTTTATTTTCACAAACATTAAATCTACTAATATAATCAAAATATCAGAAAATAATAGTCAATATCTATTTTCATCATATTGCAAACCATACAATCAAAAAGAAGATATACAATAATCATGGTTAAAATTTTTCATCATCAAAATAGATATATCACTATGAATGTCAAAAGAATATATTTAAAATAGTAGCATATTGATGATCAGGCTCTCAATAGTAAATAATAAGTTCTGCTTGAGTAAATTTAAACATATCAGGTGTTTTATCTATTAAGGACAGTGTTAGTATGAGAATTAATATCAATAGTAAATATATGTCAAGCATATTTAAATAACTATTTGAAATAAAATAACACAATTTAAGATAATAATTCAATATTTTTTTAGTAAATTTTATAATTTTTTCATTGGCTTCTTACACTTTCACTTATGTATTTACTTATTCATATGAACACGACCATCTAGTTTTCTTATAACTCTACAAGAATGCACATAAAATTTAGCCCTTACATTTATGCATATCGACCATGTTGTAGAAATCTATAAATGTCAATATATACAACTAATGGTAGTAGAACTTATGGGATAAATTAACATACACTGAACAACAATTACAAATCACAAAACTATTTCTATGCTATATCAAAAATAAATTTTCGAAAATTTTCTTGTTATATGACAAATTTTATCGGATTCAATATACCCGATAAAATAGAAAATAACTTCCATCATAATCTTAAGTGCAATCATAGTCACATAGCTTTGTTGTGTGCTAATTCTTGTATTGTAGCTTTCTAGCAGGTGTAAGATGATGCCCAATAATGTGGTCTTATGCATTAGTAGTATTATGATTTATCAAAAAAAATTTATTGTATTCATGATGATTTTTAACATTTTTGCCCTAAAACACACCATCATGCCGTTTTATCTTTAACCATATCTTATTTTTCCTCGATCAAATCTATGGATTTATCTCCTTTTGATCAGTAAATTCTAGACTTTTTCTCTCTAAGATAATAATGGCTTATAGTCTGATAATATATATTTTTTAAGTCACAACCGGCTCATATGGCTCTTATATTATAGCTTTTTAGACAATTCGGGTTTGGCAGAATGGTTTGATAGACCAGAACTTTTATCGTTATAGATCAGACAACTCAACATGATACGTGTTCCTTAAAATCATATAGCAGAGCTGCTTAGGAGGCTACAAGAACCAACGCTTATCATCTCTTATTAAACTATTATAGTCTTTATACAATAGAATAAAACCAAAACAAATACCATCAGTGCCATAAATAAACATATGTTGTTCCAACATATGGATAATTTTTAGTCGAGGCAACAACTGAATTAATTTAGCTAAATATTAGCCATTGAGGATTGAAAATTAATTTGATGGCATGATTTGTCCTGAAAACTAGAAAGTTTTTTCAGCTGTGTTTGTTCTGCAGTGTAAGGCAGAAATATGGTGTGGATTAGTAGACGAAAATAAAATTTTAGTGGAAAACTTGATGATCTATTACAAAACCAACCAGACGGCAGATGCAAGAAAATTTCATTAAATTTAGAAAAGATAAACCACTTTTATAGAAAGTAGAATTTACAACTCTAGCTCGCCATACACCCACCTAGTTGCTAGTTAAGATGAAAATTTTTATCGGTTTCCAAAGAAATTAAAATATTCCGTCCAACGATCCTTGATACCTTTGATAATCTAAGACTTCTAGGTGCTCTAGAGAAGAGCAAGGCTTGATAGCCATGCAACAACTTCAAGATTTTGGAAAAAGAAATATAGTAGAATCAATTCCAACAAATGGCACTTCTATGAGAAAAGGATCGAGATCAGATATTGTGGAATATATTATGATGGAGCCACTATAGATCTCTCTTATCCTCAGTCTGTAGGACCAATCGAACCACGAGCATCTGACTTTCATCCGGTGGAAGATGAACACCTCGCCCTATTATACAGCTGCATACGCATCACAAATCTATATTAGGGCGCCCTGGTCGGTAAAAGACATGACTCGACTCCCAAATCCATGGCATCTAAAGAACTTTCGAGCAGAAACTATAGAAGGCGTGCTACTTTTCTCGACATCTCACTCAGGTTGGCTTTGTCTTTATCTGAACTAGTTTTTTTAACTCCTTGAGGTGTGTTTTTGCCGGTGTCTCCAATTGTAGGTGGCTATCTGACTGGTGATGGTTGCCAGCTCTGTTTATGTTGCCTCTCCACCTTGAGGGCTAGGGTTACAACTGCACAACATTGTTGATAGCGGGTTTCAGACCACCCAAACATCGGGCTATCGTATGTTTGTCTGACTCAATCAACTCACACTTCATCTGCAATTAGTCAAACTAGTTAGTGAACCCCACTAATTGATCTCTTTGTTGTAGGTGGTGGATTCTCAGGAGCATATCCTGTCGGTAATGAGGAGGTATTTATTTTCTCCGCATTGCCTTTCTCATATTCTCCCACTTGATAATCTTGTCACTACTTTTTCTCTTCCTCTGTCTTTGCTTGTTTTCCTGCTAGTTATACCTTTTTAGTTGATGGCACCTCTTTGTACTTACAAATTTTCTCAACTAACTTTGCCCATTTGATGAAGTCTTTGGGATCTATACCTCCATCAAACTTTCGTAGACTCATATTTATTCCGAAGTCTGAATTCCAAAGTGTCGTGGCTTGTCTTCTTCATCACTAACTTCCTCCAAATGGAAGGGGTTGAAATTCTCTTCTCTTTTTCTCCGACTTTTCCTGTCACGATCGAGGGTAATTTCCTATGGATTTCATCCTCTTTGTCTGTAAGCATCCGTTGAAGTTGTTAGATCTCTCGTTGCTTCTCTTCTCGGGTAGGCTTGCATGTATCTCCTTAATGACATGGCTAGGGTTTAGGGTTGAGAGGTGAAGGAGGTTGTATGTTAATAATTGAAGGTATTAGGAAATTAATTTAGTCTTGTTGATTTTGAAAATCTGCAAGGAAAAGTTAGGATTATGTCAAAATTTATTTATGTTTTAGGAATAGGAAAGAAAATTTTTGGGTGGAGGTGGCTTGGGTGGGAGTGGATGCTAGAAACTTAGAATATGACTATTGTTATGCTAGTTCTGATGTCAAATGATACTGGATTTATCCCAAATTACAATCAAAATAAAAATATTATTGTTAAAATTCAAAGGGGTATAAACAAGACTCAAAACAAAAAGGAAATACATCACAACTAAACCCTCCAGCTATGGCGAGGTTAGATGGCCGGTGGACAGCTGTGAGAGGCTGGGATGGTCGATGACCAGCTAGTGGAGATCTGCGGTATTAAGGGTGGTTGTAGGAAGATTTGTGAGTGAAGTTGTTGGAGGGGAAGGAATAGTGCAAGTTTGTGGTCGTGTGGATGGTTGTAAGAAGGGTTATAGGTGGAGCAATTAGAGGGGAAGGGGATTGGCGGCAGTGTTGGAGGCAGGTAAGGTGCAGGGAAGAATGCAGAGGGGAATTTGAAAGGATAAATATCCTTGCGAGATCAAGCTAAAGCCAGAGCACCATTCGGACTAGTGGAGATGGCCACCACCTTAGACAAGTTACAGCCAGAGTTCTTTCTCGCCTTCGAATGCAACTCTAGATGGGAAAACAATCCTTAACGGTAAGCTGGACAGAATTCTCAAAACAAAAAAAAAATGATCCTTCAAACCAAATAACATGTTTATAATAAACTAAAATAACTAGGAGGGGGAGGGAAAGGAGGCAGCAACCTCTCAACCCTAATGAGTGCCAGCTGGTTCAACCTTCTTGATGAACCGCTAACCCCTTTGCCGAACGGAGGCCAGCTTAGTCTTAGCTGTTGCCCCACGTCACTTCCATTCTCCCAAATCGACTTGCCTACCAGATGCACTTAGCCTAATATGAAGAGTTGTAAAAGCAGGTCAAATACTTGATGGCTAGAGGCTTGGTTGATGAGAGTACCGGTTTATGTGTAATTCCATCATTGAGTGTGTGAACTACTCATACAATATTTAGATGCAATTGTAATGACTTGATATTGGGATTTGGTAAAAATTGTATGTTTACTTTATATTTATTTATTTTCTATGAGTTTTTAGAGTTGCTTTTAATTTTGATTTATTCTCTGATTTTTTTGTAGTTTTAATTTGTTAAAAAAATTGACATATTGAAATTGATATTAATGTATTTGAATAATTTATATAAATGTTTTATGTTTACTTCACAAAACATCTTCACTATATTGTAGAGTACTCTCAATTCTAATCTAAGTATATTTTTTGTCTATTTTTATTAGCATCATAAATATGAAAACAAAATGTATCTTATTAAAATATGCTTCAAATTTAGTACATCTTTGTAAAATTCGGTTTTCTAAAATCATCAAATGTCTATTAGGTTCTCTACACAAATTAGTATTTATTTATTATTTTTTTATAATATTTGGAATTCTATACTTGAAAATATAACATTATTTATAAAATTTTCAATTAAAAATGTAAAAATTTTTATAATTATCAATATATCATCATTATTAATATTATTATTATTATTATTATTCTTATTCTTATTATTATTATTATATATGTGTCGGGTACTTAGATCAATTGGCTGGGCATCTGCTTGTCAGTTGTAAGTCTAATCTGGTTTGGGGTTCGATTCCCCCCGAGTGTAGGGTGTGGTACTCGAATTCTTAGGCGCATGAGGGATGGTCGGTGCTCGTTTGAATATATATATATTGAAATCATGGACATACATCGTCTGCGCTCTACTGGGGTTTCACCTCACGACTAACCTTAGCGTCTGCTTCAATATCTCTCTCGTCATCTTTGATTAACCTTCCTCTGCTTCTCGCGTCATCTGTCGCTTTGGATTCGGCGGGTTGCGTCTGCGTCGCGTCTTTTTCATTGTCGTTGATTTGCTCGAGCTGTTTCGCAGGGTCCGCTTCTACGCTCTGCTCGACATGATTTCACAGGGGCGTCTGTGACGCTTCTGCGTCTGCTGAATTTTCGGGGTTTTCGCTCCTGCTCCCTGTTTTCTGGATTTGGACTTACTGGATTTTGATTTCGCTCTTCATTGCTTTCTTCATTGTTCTTAACGCCACACCTCCATGTATTAGGAATGACTTCAGATAGATTGTATGCTGTTGCTCTTGTGGGTGTCAACGCCGCCTCAAGTACATCAAAATCGTGCTCTTTCCCTCATTCGTTTGAGTGGGAGGAGGATATCAATAAACCTGGAATGAAGAATGAGAAGTTTGTTATCTTTTTTACAGAAGTTGAAGGTATTCAACTTGTTTCTTCCTGTCGACTGTATTTAGTTGGGAAATTTCTGTATGGTCATCCCAAAATGGAGCTGATTCGTAAAGAATTTGAGTTTATGCACCTGGTTTTGGAGTGAAAAATTGGACTGTTATATGTAAGACACATTCTCATACAAATTAATAATGAAGAGAATTACACACGTTTATTTGCTAGATGGATAATCTGGATTGATAACAGAGCAATGAATATTCTGAAATGGTTTGTGGATTTTCACCCTCAGACGGAACCTCCGATCATTCCGTTTTGGATTCGCCTCTTTGGTCTGAAATTTCATTATTTTACTCAAAAAGTTTTGTACGCTATTGCCTCAGCTTATGATAAAGCCACTCAAAACGGACATTTCTACTTTTAATTTTTCCCGTCCATCAGAAGCCAAAGTACTTGTTGAAAGAGACATCACTTCATCTGTTTCTGAGGAAATTTGGTTGGGCTTACAACATTATGGGTATTGGCAAAATGTAGTGATTGAGTCTTTTCCTTCGTATTGTTCAAACTGTCGTATGTTCGGTCACTCCAGTTCTCAACGTCGCCATCTACATCTATACATCTGACCAAAAAAGCACAGTGCTCCGCCAGAGAATGATTTCATCTCTTCCTGATCAATTCTAAGTTATTGACAATATTGATCATCAAAAGAATGCCCCCGAAGACGTCATTATTCTCGCAGGCAATTTTACAATCACTCAGCAGTCTCTGTAACCTCCTATTGCGGGTGAGAGGGAGATTATTCAAACCCCACTTGCCCTAGAACTTATAACCGTTATTACATGTTGCAATACTTTTACTGTTTCACTACCGCCTCATCAAGTCGAGCAAGCTATATTTGTCACTTAGGTTCATGGGGATCATGTTGTGCAACAACCTACACATGTCCAACCAACTTTGGAACAATCTATTGATCAAATGAGTCAATCATCGGATGAGGAATGACAGGACTACACATCAAAGAGGAAGAAGAAGAATGAAGACCTACTTGAGCTCAGGAATCTGATGAATGATACTTTGGTTACTTCGGGCAATGTCACTCACCTTACTAATTTGTTAGCAGACTCAATTCCGAGAACTAGAGGCAAAGTGACGACTAAAGTGGGACATCCCTAGAACTTTTGCGCCCTTTAGTGGCTTTTTGGTTTTTTTATCTTTATGTATCTTTGCTTTATTTGGGTTTTGTGTGTGTTGTATTGTGTGAGTTGAGTTTTCTTTTAAGCTCTTATACATACATATATATACATATATATATATATACATACATATATATATATATACATACATATATATATATATATATTAAGCATGATTCAAAAACCCAAAACCACGAGGAATGTCTCCAACAAAAAGCTGTTTTAGTGAGAGAAAGGGAGGGGAAAGTAAATCTAAAGAGAGTTTTGGAGGCTATATAGCCAATCTTTTGGTAGGCTATTATTATACTAATATGTTAATTTTATTTTTATTATAAAATTTTGGTATTGTATTTAGTGAAATTTAAAACAAATTTAAATCTATGGGGTGTACTAATTTTTTATTGTGTAACTTTTAATATGTTATAGATAAGACGTCACCGGTATATTACCACAAAATAACTTAATTTTTCACAAGATATTTTATATTGTATAATATTTTTCATGATAAGTCCACGAGAGTAGTGCAAGGTTTGGGGAGAAGTTGGTAGAGAATTTTCTCACTCAAGTTCAAAGCACACTGTAACCGTAACCGCTAATTTCTAACTTAATTTTTATTACGGCTCAACTTTCAAAAAAAAAAAAAAAAGTCCA
>JXCR01126543.1:47557-76991 GCA_002079205.1 Phalaenopsis hybrid cultivar | reverse complement strand
TTCATCGGACTCAAGTACGATTTGAGGATCATTTTGGGGATTGAGATTGCAACTAGCTTGGTTATAATCAGTCACATTATTACCAGAAATAGTCAAAACGTTGCCGAAATCACAACCATTATATTCATAAGACCCAGGAGGAACAAAAAGATAATCATACGAAGTTTAGGGTTCGAGGACTTTCTTCCCCGAATTCGAGACAACCAATCTAGTAGAGGCAGCCCCTATCTTACCCCCCGTGCTATTGGTCCTAGCAGTGAAGCTTTTCTTTTTCTTGTTCTTTGTCCTGGACGATGACGAATTTTTTGGTGAAATCTTCATCTCGGGCTCGGTATGCTGCAGACTCTGAATGGAGGCTTGTTTTGATGCAGACTGTAGCTTGTTCAGTATCTTCTTGGATGATCTGCTCCATACCTCATTCCATCCTTCTTTGGTATTTGTAGAAGCTCTCTTTGATGAATCCTGTATCCGATTGAGGACCCTCTTGAGTTCATCCCAAGTTGTACTCCATATATCTGTTCCGACATATGGATCAATTGGGGAGATTGACTTAGCGGAAATCATGTTTATGGAACCTTTTTTAGGTTCTCTCAAATACTCTTTTGGGATTGTTATATTCTCTTCCTTGAGGTTCTTCTCAAGCCATTCTTTAAAGACGAAACACTTGTCTATAGTGTGCCCAAGCAACCGGTGGTACGGGCAATAATTTGGTTCATTCTTCTTATCCACCTCTTCGAGTTTCTTCGGATCAGGCAGTTTGAATTCTGATTTCTTCATCAAGCTTTTGAATATCTTAGGTACAGCTTCATCTTTGAAGGAATAAACAACTTTCTGTCGCTCCAACGGGGATATTCTTTTACCCGTTATTCGAGGTGATCCCTCCTGAGACGGTCGTTGGTTGGATTGACTGCTCTGTTTCTGAGAGTACTGTGACGAGGATTGCTGATGATCTTCTGCATATATCTTTATCGGCTGCTTTCCTTTGTCGACAGTTGCGACTACCCCTGATTTCTTTTCGAATACTCTGGTCACCTTAGCCTTTTCATGTGGCTCCATGTGCTTCATTTCTTCTTGCAGACTGCTGGCTTTACTGAGTAGCTTCTCTAAGGATTTGATGGTGAGTCCCTTAAGCATGAAAGCTACTGGTCCATGAATGCTTTTGAGTAGAATCTCAATCGCTTGATGTTCCTGTAGCTGAGGTTCACATTTCATGCTAAGGTTTTTCCACCTCAAAATATAGTCTGGCAAGGTTTCACTAGGCTTCTGCTTCTCCATCATGAGTTCTCCAATAGACACATGATGCTGCGCCCCAGCAAATCTTTTCACAAATAACCATTCCAACTCAGAAAATGTTTTAACTGACCCATTGGGTAGGTCGGCGTACCAGTCAAAAGCAATCCCCGACAAGCTGCTGACAGAGTAGAGCTTTGATATTCCTTGTGTTTCCATAATTGGCTCGAAAATGTGCTATGTGCTGTCTGGGATTTCCAGTCCCATTGAATATCTTGAAGTTTGGGGTTACAAAGCCCTTGGGGAAAGGCACGGCATCAAATTCCTCCGGATAAGGTCTACCCTTTAAAATTGATGCACCGCCCTTGGATTGGGCTAAGGCATCCCGTACTTGTTCAACCATTTGCTTGAACTCTTTTTCTGGCATGGCACTTGATGGAGAATCTTTCTTTGGTTGTTCTACTTTGTCTGTCGAAGTAGCCTCCCTTCTTTCATCTGCGATGTGTATGATTTCTGGCTGGTTAATTTCTGGAGAAGCCAATCGTGGTGCTTGTGATTGCCCCTGAATGGTGGCCATGGCGGTCATAGCTGCAGTCATCTCTTCTATCCTTTTCTCTAGTAGAACAACTTGCTCATCCCTGAGGAGGATAACCCTACGCAGCTCATCTACGGTGTTCTCTTCCGTGTGAGGTTGAGCCTCGCGCGCAGATGTGGTAGCTCTGGTTTCGATCACATGGACATCCATGAAATCTTCCTCCAAGTAATCACTGTAATCAAAATCCTCGTTGTCACTATTGACAGAAACTCCGTGTTCTCGTGCTAACTCAGAAATCTCAATCCTGAGTTTCTCAACTTTTTCTTCAATTATCGATTCCTTGATTGCTTTAAGATCTGGAGGACCCTGATGGAAATCCTCAACTTGTTCCTCCATCTCGCTGGCTATTGTCGCGACGATGTCAGATATTTCAGGCACTAGTTTTGCTTCCTATCTTGCAGGTTCACTGAACTGCATCGGTGCAGCGACCTTAGGTACCCATACCTTCTTCCTTTTCAAAGATGATGCCTCAAGACAGGGCTTCTCAGTAGAGACGTCGGTATGTCGAGGGAAAGTATGCTCCCCGTGGTGTAGACCGGCTACAGTGTCAGGTAATCATCTTGTCTTTCTTTCCATGATTGTAGGAATAACGAGTAAACCTCTCGGACCCAGTCTTGACTTAATCGGCCGGCGACCTGTGGTTCCGGTGGTGGTATGATCGGTGGTGATCATAACAGTATCGACTCAGTTTCCCAAATGGAGCCAGACGGGAACACGGGTAGGTGACTCTATAGTCAACCTACGAGATTTTCTAGCATACTTAATATCCTTCAAAATTTCATTCTTCATATGAGGGGAAATTGCATGTCCCACTTGTTTAAGTAATTCACTAACAGAACATCCTTCTTTAATAGCAAGTCTTCTGAAGATTGCATTAACTCGGGTGATGGGGATTCTTTCCCTCCTCACCATGTCCATGAGGTGATGGGAATGCAGCAGCAATCTTCCGGATACTCTCATATCCATCAGTATCTGTCAGAGGATGGAATCTACTCCGTTGCAGGAGTGGGTAAATTTCTGGTAATTCCTCTTCAACTTGATGAGGCTCCTCTTCATCAGGTGTGTTTTCAGGAGTCCGGGCTTTGATGGCCCTCCGAATTCTCCCATTGCAGTTCCTTCTTTGAGTTTGGGTCAGTGGTACAGTCCTTGAACTCGACCCGATCTCAAACACGGGTGGTGGAACAGTTAATCCATCAGTCGAATCTTCGACAATCATCACTTCCTTCCCTTTAGCAGCAGCAGGGATAGCAGGCTTGATGACGGGTGTCGTGACGGCAGTAGCTTTAGCCTTCTTGCCGGTAGGGAAGTCATAGAGGCAGTTCAAACTGAATTCTGCAGACGGCTCCTGAACTTCCGGGGCAGCGATCTTCATTACCACGAACGGGGCTTTCCCGAGGATAACATCGAGGTCTTCAAATCCAACTTCGAACTTGATGGTGGGAGCGACGTTACAGGCATTGTGGTTCGTCGGCAGGTTGCAAGAAAAGGTCAGCGTTGGGTAAGCCATCGCAGCGGGCTTTAAAACAGAAAGTTTTAGGGTTAGCTATATGGCCGAAAACCTCATAATCTTAAGTGCAAGCACTAAAAATAGAGGTTAATATGTAGACCGGGCGGGTCTTTAATTTACAAGTAATTTTAACATCTTTATTTAAAAGGGTAGAAAATTAAATTAATATTTTAAAGTGCGCGCAGCACAACAATAGTTGGTTCAATTTGCGAAGTAGCAAACTAAATGTGAAAAGGAGTTGTGAGAAAGTTTGACAATTCGTGGCAGAAAATGCCCAGGTGGAGTTAATCCACCAACACACCTATTGGGGGTCCGATCCCACATAAAAAAATTTAAAGAGTCCTTAATGGCCTTTTGAACCCCTCTGTTCAAAGATGGTTGACTAGCTAGTCCTGAAGTCCAAGGAGTTAGCCGTACTTTCCCAAGATAGAAATGGGTAAAGTATGCTAACGAAAGAAGGGTAATTTGGTCCAAGGGGGACATGGACATATTACCAATGTGTGAAGATGATATTTCTTGATTTTTATGGAGAGAAAAGCTTGTCCCCAGCAGAGTCGCCAGAAGCTGTCGGCGTTATTTTAGGTTGGTTTGTGGGGTTGCCCGTAAGAAGCTATCGGTCTCTCTGGTTTCGATCACTCTTGTGAAGGTGTGGGCACAAGCAATTGAAGTGTGGTGGAGTGTGGAGGTGTATCAGGTTCTGTCCTGGTTTCCAGGAGGGTTTTAAGCTCAAAATTGAGCTCCGGCAATGGGAATGGGTGAGGGAAAATGGTTGGAATGCACTGAGGAGATCTTAGGGAAGCTCTGTGTGAAGTTTGAAGAGGCCTCTCTAAGAAAATTTCAGCACACCTCCCATGGCCATGGGAGGTGAGTTTTTATAAAAATGGCCATAGGGTGGCTCTCAGGGCATAAGTTTGGGTGCATTGTGGTGCTTAGGTGGAAGGCAGAGGAGATCCATAGTTTGATTTGGATGAGCTGGCCTCTAGGTTTGATTTGGGTGAGGTGCCATGGGGGTGGCTCTCAATTTTAGGCTTTTCTGGCCACTAGGCTGGTCGGTCGGCCAGGGGGAGGTGGCTAGGAGCTCAGGGAACCCAGAGGAATCCATCACAGCAATTTAATGCAAATGTGCTTGGATTTGGCAAAGATATCTTAAGCATGTGCATTTTTGGAAATAAGATCCCTTAATTTGGGGGACCTTTGGTCCATGGCTTGATTTAGGTGGTTTCATGGTGTTTGGACTGGTCACTAGGTCCAACTAATGGCTGTGGTGGAGTTAATTTGGTGGCTTTAAGGTGGTTAGGTCACATTTAGTGCATGGGTTTAAGTGGGTGCAAATGACGAAAACTTGGGTTTTGGGCTAGGTTAGCCATGTCAATTGGCTCAATTGATTGTTGCATTTGGTGTAGATGATCACAACGAACAACTTTGGTGAAGGATGGTGGCCCAAATAAATGTTTCATTTGGTGTATATGATCATAAGGAACAACTTTGGTGAAGAATAGAAGAGTGGGCTAGGCTTAGGTCTAGCTTGGGTTAGCCTTGGGCTAAGTCCAAATTGATTATTTTAAATGTTTGAGTTCAATTGAAAGGTCAATTTGAAGGAATTTTGAACTTTAATCAATTTGGTCATGGTTGAGTTAAATTGAAAGGTCATTTGAGGGAATTTTGAACTTTAATCAATTTGGTCATGTTGGGCAGTTCAATTGAAGGGTCAATTTGAGGGAATTTTGAACTTTAATCAATTTGGTCATGTTGGGCTTGGGTCTAGCTTGGGTTAGCCTTGGGATAAGTCCAAATTGATTGTTGTAAATGGTCAATAAGGATGGGTCTAGCTTGGGTTAGCCTTGGGCTAAGTCCAAATTGATTATTGTAAATGGTCAATAGGGGCCTCATGAAGAGTTTTCAACATGAATTGGATGCCAATATGGAGGTTAAGGCAATCAATTGGATGAAATTCGAGTTTTCAACATGAATTGAATGCCAATTTGGAGGTTAAGGCAATCAATTGGGTGAAATTTGTGGAATTATCAATTGGGGCTAAGTTTGGGAATTTTGGATTTAGGCCAAAATCAAATGGATTTGAGGCTTCACCAATGCAAATGTAAATTTGGGAATTTTGGATTTAGGCCAAAATCAAATGGATTTGAGACTTCACCAAGGCCAACTGACATGAATTGGATGCCAATTTTGAGGTTAAGGCAATCAATTGGGTGAAATTTGGGGATTTAGTCAATTTGGGGCTAAATTTGGAATGGATTTAGGCCAAAATCAAATGGATTTGAGGCTTCACCAAGGCCAATTGATGGTTGATTTTAATGTATATGAATGTCATGAAGATTTTTAAACATTAATTGAGGCCAATTGATAAGGCTATGGGTTCAATTTGGTGAGATTAAGTCATATGGTCAAAATTGAGGTTTTGACCCAAATTAAAATTGGGCTCAAATTATGGACCAATTGAGCTTGTATTTGGTTTATTTTGGTCATATCAAAACTTAATTTGAGTTTAAGATTGGAATTGGGGTCAATTGAGACCCAATTGATTTAGTTTGGAAATTTGTATCTGGTTAATTGAGATCAAATTGATGGACATTTGAGTTGAATTTGGGGAAATTTGGACCCTTAAATGGCAATTTGAGGATTTTGTTAAAGATGGTCAAATTGGCCAAATTGGGTCATGGGGTAGTTGAGAGAAATGAAATTGGGATTATTTGGGATTTATTAGGATTTTATGGGAATTTTTGGAACTTTTTGGATTTTGAGCTATGGAGGGGTATTTTTGTAATTTGGGGGTGTTTTAGGGGCAAAAGGCCAAGATGGGTATTTTGGTAGAGTTTAGGTACCAATCATCACCAATAAGCCATGGAACAATGGAAACCCTATTTTGGGTCCTCTACATAGTGGTCTTAGCTAAACCATAACCTTAGGGCTAGTAGGTTTAGGAGACCATCTACATGAGTATCCCAAAAGCTCAAGGGATCTAGGCTAGAAATTTGAGTTCAGAGTTGTGAGTGATTGTGAGTGTAGATGAGTGTAGTTAGTGTCTTAGCTCCAGACCAACACCCAGGGTTAACCCTAAGGTCCAGCAATCCTAAGGGTGACTCATCCTGAGTTTCCCCCACAATGACCCCGACCTACTAAGTATAGAGGTTGAGAGCAATATGTGGAACTTCAAGTTGAGTGGAGAAGAGTTTGGAATTTCTAATGATGCAATCCTAACGGTGACTCATCTTGAGTTTCCCCCACAGTGACCCCACCTACTAAGTATTTAGAGAAGGTCTAGCAATCCTAAGGGTGACTCATCTAGAGTTTCCCCCACAGTGACCCCACCTACTAAGTATTTAGAGGTTGACCTAAGGGTGGCTCATCTTGAGTTCCCCCATAGTGACCCCACCTACTAAGTGCTAGAGGTTAGAAGGGTGGCTCATCTTGAGTATCCCCCATAGTGACCCCACCTACTAAGTATTTAGAGGTTGAGGCAATATGTGAAACTTTAAGTTGAGTGAACCAGACACCTACTAAATGCTAGAGGTTAGGACCAATATGTGGAACTTCAAGTTGAGTGGAGAAGAGTTTGTACTAAGTATTTAGAGGTTATGACCAATATGTGGAACTTCAAGTTGAGAAGAGAAGGGTTTTCAAAATTCTAGTGGTGAGGGTTCCATGTCTAATTTTCTAGGAATAGTCAACAGGAAAAGTCCTATGGCTAGAACCTGGGTGAGGGTTGCAAGTCTAGTTTTCTAGGAATAGTCAACAAGAAAAGTCCCATGGCTAGACCATAGGCTTTCATGTCAGCCTTCTAGGACCAATATGTGGAACTTCAAGTTGAGTAGAGAAGAGTTTGAAATTTCTAGTGGTGAGGGTTCCAGATCTAGTTTTCTAAGAATAGGCAATAAGAAGTTTGGAATTTCTAATGGTGAGGGTTCCATGTCTAGTTTTCTAAGAATAGTCAATAGAAAATTGTAGAATTTCTAATGGTGAGAGTTCCTTGTCTAGTTTTCTAAGAATAGTCAATAAGAAAATAAGTGTAGAGTTTCTGATGGTGAGGGTTCCTTGTTTAGTTTTCTAAGAATAGTCAATAGAAAAGTCAATTGGCTAGACCCTAGGCTACTAAAGAGGAAAAACTAAACCTCAACCAAAAATGAGGTCAACAATGCCTAAGCACCCAGGATTGGTACCTAAGTGTCAGATGATCTGCACCTAAGCACCAAGTACCTCGCGCTTAAGCGCCAAAGTTAGTTACTTGAAGAAATATTTAGTTGGAGCGGAGTTTTGAAGAGGTGTTTGAAGCAACCTTTGATAAAAAATGTGGGAAATAGCCCATGGACATGAAAATTCATTCAATTGGCTTATGAGAAGGCAACTTCTAGAAGATTCATTGAATGGAGACACCTTTTTAAAGAGACACCAAGACACCTCTTGGATTTTTATAAGAAAAGACTTAGATTTTCCAAGGAGGGGGCTAGCAACCATCCACCAAAATTTACCACTGTGGCCACTGGCCACCTTTATTTTATTGTATTTTATTATGAGTATTAGTTTGTATTGTGAGAGAAGGAAGAGAATTCAAAGGAACTTTAAGACATTTTGCGGAGAGAATTTGAGATAAGTGTTTTTTTTTATTACAACACTTGGTATTTAATTTATATTTCTTATTTTTGTGCTTGATTTCTACTTTTAAACTCATGTGTGGTTGTGTTTTCTCCATGAATTCTGAATTATTTTCTCTATATTTTTCCTTAAAATGATAAATGATTAAATGTTTAAACGAAATTGTGTGAAGCATTAGTCTTCAACGTTGGAAGAAGTTGTGATGATTCAAGACCTTGCACTTCATTTTCTTCTTGATTTGGTCAATTAAGATGTTAAAGCCTATTGTGAGAACATGTAAGATTTGAGATGATATTGTCTCAGTCAATAAAAGGTTAGTATCACATATTGATTTCATGAATGAGAATGTAGTTCATGGGGTTGAGTGCAAATAAATAGGGAAGTATATTTTCAAGGGTGTAGAATTAGAGGACTTTAGAGTGACAAACTAAAGCCTCGATTTTGATTTATAGTTTTAGGTTTTGATATGAGATGTTAGCCCCCATGTGGAGGGAGAAGAAGGAACTCTAGAGTACGAGCTAGTATATTTCCTGCCTAGCCAGTCTTCAAGACTATTAAAACTATAGATTAGCCAATGCTCTTTATAGCATCTCTAGTAAGGGTAAAGAATATTACTGCTTATATTTGGCATAACACATTTAGCATACTTCCACAACTGAATTCCTATATTTATCACAGATTCAGAATAAGGAAAAAGTTATTTTACCTATATTGCCTTCATCTTGCAAGTATTGTAATTAAGATAATTAGTTGCTCACTTTATTTTCAATTATCCAAAATCAAAAAAAGAATTAAACCTTTATTTATATTATAGCATCTTAAGTTTGAGTAAGAATAAATATTGCTAAGTATTTTGTTATTTAAATCCAATCCTCCCTGTGGGGTTTGATATTCGGGACTTAATCAGAAAGTTTTATATTACATGATAACGATACGTATACTCGCGTAGTATCCCATATTGAAATATTATAACTACTTTCTTATTTGCTTCATAGTGAAAAATTTACCAAGCCTTTGCTTTGGATCATGATTTTGGCAATGTTGCAAATTAAGAGTAACTATTAAGGATATTAATCATATAATCGCATACATCGCATTTTACATCCATCTATATAGAATGTCGGGATTAAGTTTTTGGCGCCATTGCCAGAGAGGAGGAGAAATATAATAGTAGTTTGCAAAAATATTTTCAAAAGAAGAAGTTTTTAGATAGCAAAATCTTTAGTAAGTCTTATTTGAACTTTAAGATTTATTTTAGGAATATTGTAGTGTTGTTTTTGTATAAAGTTTTTATTAGTGTGTTTTTTATTCCCTTTTATTTTGTTTTATTTTATAGTGATTTATAGTAATGTATGCGTAGTTTAGATTCTGCAGGACTTGTGCCTTACAATTCTGAATTAGATAGAACTATTAGAAAAATTAAAAAATTAAATGTTACTAAAAAATTTTAAGAAATGACAAACCAAAATCTCAAAATGTTAGAAATTTTAGACCTTTAAGAGATTATGCAAACCCTAAGGTGGAGGAACTTCATTGTGTTATTCAAAAACCCACTATAGTGGCTAATTCATTTGAGCTTAAACCTACTATTATCCAAATGGTATCCAATAATCAGTTTGGGGGAGCACAAACTAAACATCCAAATTTACATCTTGCCAATTTTTTAGAATTGTGTGCTTCATTTATATATGTTGGTGTATCAGATGATGCAATAAGACTTAGATTATTTCCTCTCTCACTGAGGAATAAGGCTAAGATATAATTACATTCGTTATCACCTGGATCTATCATAACTTGGAGTGATTTAGCGCAGAAATTCTTTGTTAAATATTTTCCACCATCAAAGATTGTGAAGCTTAGAAATGATATTACATCTTTTAGCCAATTTGAAGGGGAATCTATTTTTTAAGCATGGGAATGATTTAAAGAACTCTTAAGAAATTGTTCATACCATGCTATACCAGATTGATTAATAATTCAAACATTTTACAATGGATTAGCTAGATCTCCTAGATCTATTATCGATGCCGCTGCTGGTGGTTCATTGATTTCAAAACCATTTAATGGAGCTTATGCTTTAATAGAAGAGATGGCTACCAATAATTTTCAATGGCCTTCTGAAAGGGTAAATCTTAAGAAAGTAGCCAATGCTCATGAAACTGATGCTTTTGCCATATTAGCAAATCAAGTTGCTGCAATTTCAAGGAAGTTAGACCAATTTAGAATGTATTTTTTTCAACTAATTCTTATGATTGAAGAGAATTCATTAGACCAAATGGTATATTCTCGAGTATCATTAGAAACTTTGAATGCCATAAATAACAAGCAGAATAACCCAAATTCAAATTATTATAACCCAAGTTGGAAGAACCATCCCAACTTCAATTGGAATAATAATACGGGTGGTAGTAATCAACAATTGGAGAATAATCAAGTAAACCCATTAGGAAACTAGAACAACCAATGGAATAATAATTATAGATCTACTTATCCTCCAGGTTTAAGTAGTAATTCACAATTTAAGGAGAAGAAGTTGTATATAGAAGAAGTGGTGTTATAAATGGGAAATCAGTTACAAAGTCAGGGAGTTACAATTAAAATTATTGAGAATCAACTTGGACAAATAGCAAATTCATTAAGTAATAGAACCCAAGGAACACTTCCTAGTAATACAGAAGTAAATCCAAAAGTCCAGAATAAAGAGCAAGAAAAAGTCGTTCAACTTAGAAATGGAAGAGAATTGGAAGTTAGAGTTCAAAAAGAAACTGAAGTAGAAAGAGAATAGATTGAAGAACCAAAAGAGGACGCTCTGAAGAGATTAGAGAGACATATTTCCTTGCTTAAAGTTGATTTGGAAAAACCAACACCTCCATTTCCTCAGAGGCATCGACAAAAAAGGTTGGATAAGCAATTTTCAAAATTTCTATAAATTTTAAAGAACTTATAATTAATATTCCATTTGTTGAAGCCTTAGAACAAATGCCAAGCTATGTGAAGTTTATGAAGGATATTTTTAACAGAAAAAGGCAATTTGAAGATAATGAGACTGTTGCACTTAGTGAGGAGTGCAGTGCTATAATTCAAAAAAAAAACTTCCAAAAAAGCTTAAAGATCCTGGTAGCTTTACAATTCCATGTGCAATAGGAGACAGATTTTATAAGAAAGCTTTGTGAAATTTAGGAGCAAGCATCAACCTTATAACATTATCAATCTTTAAAAGATTGGGATTAGGAGAAATAACTCTGACTACTATAACTTTACAGTTAGAAAATCGTTCAATAACATATACTAAATGAGTTATAGAAGATGTCCTAGTGAAAGTGGATCAATTTATCTTTCCTCTTGATTTCATTGTGCTAGACATGGAAGAAGATAAGGAGATACTTATCATTTTGGGGAGACCTTTCCTAGCCATAGGAAGAGTAACAATTGATGTGTGGAAATGAGAAGTAACTATGTGTGTCAATGATCAAACTGTTACATTTAATAATTTAAAATCAATAAGTACCCTGCAAAAGGTAAAGATGATGAATGTTATCGAATGAATGTTACAAGATATTTAAATGAATTCCATTTCAAAATAATCTATAAAGAGAAATTTGAGATGAAAAAGTTAGAACACGAGCAAGAAGAGGATTTAGATCAATATAAAGATTTATATAAGGAAGATTAAAATTACGTTCGATAAAATTTTGAAGTTTTGGACACAATAGAGAAAGATACATCTTTTTGTTCACCAATTGAAAAACCTCCTGAACTTGAGTTGAAGTTGCTTCTTGAACATTTGAAGTATGCTTTTTTAGGTGATTCCTCAACATTACCTGTTATAATTTCTTTAAAGTTAACAATAGAAGAAGAAGAGAGTTTGATGAAGATTTTAAAGAGTTATCAGAAAGCCTTTGGATGGACAATTGTTGTATAAAAGGAATCACTCCTTCAATTTGTATGCATAGAATTCATATGGAAGATAACTGCAAACCCAGGACTGATCCTCAAAGGAGATTGAATCTTGTTATGAAATAACCTGTAAAGAAAGAATATTTAAGTGGTTAGATGCTGGAATTATTTACCCTATTTCAGATAGTGCATGGGTTAGTCCAATTCAGTTTGTTCCTAAGTGGTTAGATGTTGGAATTATCTACCCTATTTCAGATAGTGCATGGGTTAGTCCAATTCACTGCGTTCCTAAGAAAGGAGGAGTGACTGTGACTTTAAATGAACATAATGAGTTAATACCAACAATACAAGTCACGGGATGACGAATATGCATTGATTATAGAAAACTAAATCTTGCCACAAAGAAAGATCATTTTCCACTACCCTTTCAAGATCAGATGCTGGATAGACTAGCTAGCATAAATACTTTTATTTTATGGGTGGATATACTGGTTATCATCATATACAATTAGCTCCTAAGGATCAAGAGAAAATAACTTTTACCAGTCGTTATGATACATTTGCTTTTAGAAGAATGCCCTTTTGTTTATATAATGCACCTGCTACATTTCAAAGATATATGATGACTAGTTTTTGTCATTTAATTTAAAAGGGGATTAAAATTTTTATAGATGATTTTTTAGTGCTTTATTTGACTTATGTTTAGAACATTTATCAAAAGTTCTTAAGCGCTGTGAAGAAACAAATTTAGCCCTTAATTGGGAAAAATAATAATTTATGGTAGTAGGAGGAATAGTTTTGCGACATCAAATTTAGAAAATGGTATGGAACTAGACCCTGCAAAAAATTCAAGTGATTGTTAATTTACCTTAGCCAACAAGTGTAAATGATATTAGTAGTTTTTTAGGACATGTTGGATTCTACAGGCGCTATATTAAAGACTTTTCAAAAATTGTGAAGCCTCTATGCCATTTACTTGAAAAAGATGTGTTTTTGGTTGAGGTCTAGCTTTTTGCTCTTTAGTAGTCTAGGGTCTAGCCATAAGACTTTCCTGTTGACTATTCCTAGAGGACTAGAAAAGGAAACCTCACCATTAGAAATTCTGAACTCTTCTTTGCTCAACTCGAAGTTCCACATATTGATCCTAACCTCTAGCACTTAGTAGTGGGGTAAGTATGGAAGAACTCAGAGAGAGTCTCCCATAAAATGGTCAGACCTTAGGACTAATCCTGGGTGGTCTGGTGATGGTTGAAATGACTTGCACACACTAAACTCTCTTGCATATCCCAAACCTTATGACCACTTGATTTGGTCCCATGATTCCTTTTGGAAAGCTCACATGAATGAACCTATACCACTAGTCTTTGGCTAGGATGGTTAGAATCAGCATATTGAGCATCCAAAATGAATCCTCATATGGCTCCTATTGGTTTGGCATGACTTCATGGCTTACTTGCCCATTCTAGCCCAAAATCACCAAATTACTAAAATACCCGTACAACCCTAATCTTTGCCAAAATCCCAAAATTACCCAAAATACCCAAATTTGCCCAAAAGCCATCCCAAACCACTTACCACTACCTAAATTGACCAAAATTGACCTTAATCACCAAGTTCCCAAAATATCCCCAAAATTGCCAAAAATTACCAAAATGCCATTCAAGACCCAAAAATTTTAAATATTCAAAAAACTCCCAAAATAATCCTAAATATTCCTAATTTCAATTTTTGACCATAACATTGCCCCAATTTGACCAATTTTACCCAATTTGACCAAAAGTCCTAATTTGTCCTAAAGGGCCCAAATTTCCTCAAATTAGCCTCAACCTTAGCCCAATCAACGACAATCTTGCCCAATTTCAATTCCAAACCAAAATTTTGTATCCCCAGTCCCAATATAAACAAAATTCAAGCTCCATTTGACCCAATTGCAAGCCCAATTTCACCCAAATAAAAAAGCCACAATTTTGACCATATAACTAAATACACCAAATTGGCCTTTCAATTCAATTCAAAACCATTTCAAATTCTTCCAAATCCTTCACGACATATTCCTACATCAAATTCAATATTCAATTGATCCACATTTTAGCCCAAATTAAATCTCAATTCCTAAAGCCCAAGCCCACCATGTTTAAGTCAAAAAGCCCAATTTCAATCAAAAGCCCATATGATGAGTTTTCTCCCCATCATCCATCCAATTAAAATCACTCCCTAAGTTTCAACTTCATGATCAAATCATTCAAAATCAAGCCTCATGACAAACTCCACCAAAAATACCAAATAAATCCAAAATCCCTTCTCATGAAAATTAGCCAAGCCACATGCAAGCCATGAAGCCACTCCCAAGCCATAGGTGAGCCATGAGAGCCTTGCCACATTACCATTTTATTAGTGGAAAGAGGCCAAGCCACTTTCAAGACTCTTTAAAAAGGTTTTAAACCCTTTTAAAGACACACTTAAACCCATGCTTAGCCAAAATCCCTTGGATGGGGACCTCTCTACACCACTTCAGCTGAGCCACCTAATTTTGCTTAGCACCCAAACCTTCCGTGGTGGGTGAACCCAGCCCAAACCCATGCTTTGACCCAAAGTGACCCAAAATGACCCTTTCCCCATACTATTTCAATCATATACCTTTACACATGACCAACCCCAATTGACTTCACCAAACCCAAGCTCTTACCTCCCTAAGTCAGATGGTGACCTGAGTCTGGCTGGTCGACCACCTAAGCTACCGGAAAAGCCATGTAAGAATGCTCCCCTTAGTTAAAACTCAAAATTAAACTCATCCAAGTTGTCCCATCCTAATTGAATTTTTTCACATTGTTGGCATCCACATAAGCAACCTAAAGCACCCACCAATTGCCCCTGATGGTCTCTCCTTCCCCATATATTTAAACCCACCCTTCATGGCCAAACTAGGAGAGCCTGAAATTGCTTTTGGAAACTTTGCCAAATTACATCCAGAGCTTGTCCAAGACCTCTTGAGTTCAACCCAACCATCCTTAGCAACTCAATTCCACCATTCGAGCTCAATTTTAGAGCTCAAATTCAAGCCCAAAATAGGGCACCCCTCAGAACTCCACCAAATTCAAATTAATTTCTCCCACACCATCCCCACAGTGAGAGAGGAAGATCCTCCATAGAAGCACCATTACAAGAGCACCCTAGGATGGACTTTGATCAATAGTCCAAATCGGCCTTAGTTGAAACCATACTTAGGCATTTCACTATGACTTGAGGCTTCGTATAAGAGCTCTTTGGACTCAAGGCAAGATTTTGGAAGCACCCAATCGAGGCCACATCTCTTGGGAAAAGGTATTGAACTCTCCCCTTAAACCAAGCTTCATTTAATTCTCCATGCTTATAGACTTGATTTAAGGCTTGATCAACTGTATGGATATGTTCTCCTAGTCAAGACGAGTCTATAAGAACAAACCATACTTAATTTATTCAAGTATCGAGAGAGATATTAGGGTTTGAAGTTGGATGGTTCTCGGGCTAGGGACTTGGGGACGATGAAAGGATGTCGTCCATTTTCGCATGTATTAGACGGACGGTCGTGATAGAGTCGGACGAGGGAATGGAACATGAACCGCGGGCCGAGTCAGAACTAAGGTGCCTGGCGGCGTCGAACACGAAGACGCCGCGTGGAAAGTTTAGATCAGCCTAGTTTGAGGTGGCGTCGCGTCACTTAAGTAGAAAAGTTTGATGTTTCTTATTTATTTAAATGACTAGATCTTAGAAAATTCATATCTTGGTGTAGAAAAATCACAAAAATAAAATAAAAACTCCCTCTTGCTCGGTGAATAGAGGAGAACAATGTGGAAATATTTTCAAATCCATTTGATGCATGCATAATTTCTAATTCATTAAATGGTGTTTTTCTTATTTTGATTCTCCATTTGCAAAGACATTTCACCATGACATGATTTTTAGGGCTTTGATTTTCTCTGTCATGACGCATCTTCCGTGATTTTTCCAAGGTCAAGGGAGATCTCTAGGCAGAGATCTATACTTTTCAAATGTATCACACTTGTTTAGTTAAAATAATTATAAAAATTAAAATGCTCATCAGAAAAATATAAAATTTATTTTGGTAGTTTCACTGTGGTCAAAAGATCCTAGGAAAAATTAAAGCTTGGTTTAGCTCATTAAAAATAATCCTAATTATCACGAACCCTAAAAAATGAAATAAAATTAATTTAGAGTAATTATAAATGTAAATGACATGAAAATCATTCTCCATTATGATTTAATTTTAGAGGAGCTTCTCATAAAAATTTCAAGTCAAATGAATTAATCAAGTGAAATCACATTTTTTGCATTAAAATAATTATAATAATTAAAATAAATCTAAAAAATTATCAAATTGCTTTTTGGAGCTTCTTATGACTAGGGGAACCTAAGAAAAATAAAATTATAATTAAAATAAATACTTCATTTTTGAGCTATTTTTGGCATTTAAATAATATAAATGAATTAAAAATCATAAAAATTGCAAAGTTGTAAAAACACACTAAATTGTCACATTTGATTTGTTGATCACTTAGAACTAATTAAAATAATTTTCCTAATTTTCTAAGTCAAGATATTAATTTCTAAAGGCTTAAAATGAATTTTCTCTAATTTTTCACTAAAATAATTCTAATAATTAAAATATAAATCAAAAAATAGGAAATTTGTTTCTTTGGGTTCCTTGAACTTAGAGAGATTTAATAAAAATATAAAACTTTATTTTCTACTTAAATAATATTTTATATTTAATTAATGCTCAAAATAAACAAATAATTCTAATAATTAAATTAATCCTAAAAAAAGTTATGAAAATTGGTCTAAGTGGTCCTCTAACCTAGATGAACACCCAATAATTTTCTTAAGGACAGAAACATTTTTTTTATTAAGTTATTATATTTTCCTTAAAAATCCCTATTATTGCATTAAAAATAATTATAAAATTAAATAAATTCAAAAAAAATCACATTTTCTTCTCTTATGCTTTAATTAACCCATGGATGGGGTAACTTAAAATTTTAAGTCATTTGAGTTTAATTTATTGAATTATAGGGTATTAGGGCCTTAGGGGCAAAAGGGTAATTTTAAAATTTAAGACTTAATTAATATTTAGGCTTAACCAAATGGCTAAATGGGCAACAAATAATCTTAATTGATACATTTTGATGATTGAAATATGAAAAGGATAAATGGTAGTAATCAACCTCATTTTGGTCTTATAAAGGATAAAATTGTAATTTCTTAAAATTAATGAAATTTGGAAAAATATTTAAAAAAAGATATTAAAGTGAGGGGTTTGACTTTTGGAAGATTATAACTCACTAATTTTAAGCCCCAATTAATGGTTTTGAAATGACTCATAATTCATGATAAGGATTAAAGGTATAAACATTTAAATCTTCTTCTAAAATTATAAATCTACTCGTTAATTTTTAAAGGGCTTAGTAGTGAACTGGGCTTGATCAAAATTTTGTTTAATGAGGTTTATAAAATAATCTATAACTAATTTAAAACTTTTAAAACACTACAAGCTCATCTTTAAAATTAAAGTACTAAGCTCCTTAATTAAACCAAATTGCCCCTAAAAGTCTTTACCTCTTAATTTATAAATAAAACATCAAGTGATAATTAGCCCATCCTTATGGTTGGCTAGAACATCAGTTCATTGAGCATAAGGGTATGATAGGGATGATTTATTAATCAACATAATGAGCTTAAATAAACTCGAGACTTTTTAAGGGATTGTGAGATACCTGGGGCCTGGCCCCTAGATCCCTTTCATACTCTTTTGGATATCTTGAAGTATGATTAAACTCATTATGTCTTGCTTAAGAAATCATCTTTACACTTAAATAAGTAGGACCCATTAGGATACGACGTAGTATCTGGTAGACACACCTTGAACTTGTACTTCCTACTTTTGCNGTATATATATATATATATATAACCCTTAAAAGTACTGAACATTCAGGTGGAAGAATGAGAAGACTCGACAGGTATGCTTTTATAGTTTACAACTTCTTCTTTTCCTGCACTTTCTTTACTGTACTTTTCTTGCTCGTGAGATTACATGTTAAACAACGATGTCACTCTGCATGTCGAAACTAAAACTTTTAGGATAGCCACAGAACTAAAACCAAAATAAAAATTTAAAAATCAAACAAGATAAAAATCATTACCACAACATTCAAAATATAAGACAATTCAAATTTAATCACAAACATCACAAAAAAAAAATTGCAACTAAATTAAAACGTCTATATTGGATGACTGGGAATCCCTCGGAGGAGTTAACCTACGAATGCTAACGAGATTTCCCATGGTATAAATGAGAGTACGAACTCTTTTAGTTGAGTTTAGTAAATTCATTTGAACTAAGTGAATCTGAAAGATAATAGTGGTACCGGAATGAGGGAACCATAGGATCCTAACTAGTGTTGCTCTAATCAAATTTAATATGGCCCATAATATTTAAATAACCATAGCCTTAGGAAAAAATTGATTTGACATCATGACTTGACACACTAGAAAACGCGACTTCTAAAACATGTTACTTTTCTCACCTCCTCAATTGACATTTCTAAAACTAAAACCTACTACTTCATAGAGGAGCTTGGAGCCTTCCTGTGGGCAGAATTCTATAATAGAAAGAGGATCTACAACAACATATCTTCTCTTCAAAATTAAATAAAAAATTCATAGGACTTCGAGGTTGTTTGCTTGTGCGACATAAATTCTCAACTCATCTTTAGGCCTTTGTATAGCCCTGCTATACAACATAAGCCCTAACTCACTTTAGGATTCCAAGGTTGTCATTTTTTATGACCTAAATTCTCACATCTTCCAGGCTATTCATATGATCATTTTACATGAATGTAAGCCCTAATCAATAAAATTGGCAGGATAAAACATTCAAAAATTCTAATCCCAAAAATAGAAGTCAAACAATAGGATAGTTTGGGAAGTCATCAAGATTCCCCTCAGGATCTATGACATCACCTAGTTCTTCCTCTGGATTCCAAAATAAAATATTCTAAATTTGATTCATTCCCCTTTAACACATCTTTATTCGATCTCGTTGAAATTTCCTACTCTTTGGAACTCCTTGAAGATAATATCTCCTGATTTTTTTTATCGAGAGTTTTCTTAAGTTACTTCCGTTGCCTAGGATGTAATTAACTATAGGGGCTTGTTCTTATAAGAGCATTTCCAAACCCAGATTAAAGTAAACTCTATTTAATCCTTCATATTAAATTAAGGAACTTGTCGGCTTATAAATAAAAATGGTTTCGTAGACTTAACAGATATCATGCGATCTTTAGTTTATTTAATCGAGCCTTACCAGTAAGTTGTGTGTTTATCCTTCGTAATGAATACATTACTAGCAATATTAGGCTCATTTATTTAAACAACTGGGGATATGAGATCGGTCCAGTGTTGTATTTTCCAAAATCCAAAATACTATTTTTTCAAAATTATATATATATATATATATTACATTAAATTAAAATGAATAATATATATATATATATATATATATATATATATATATATATATATATATATATATATATATGATATATATATATATATATATATATATATATATATATATATATATATATATATATATATATTAGAAAAAAGATAAAATTATTATATATATATATATATATATATATATATATATATATATATATATATATATATATATTAAATTAAATTAAAACGGGTGTTGGGATATCCATCCTAGCTGCCGACAACTTCACAACTCCCAACTTTTAAGTGCAGAAAAGATGCAATTTTTAATTTTAATGAAGAGTGCCTAAAAGCTTTTGAATTATTAAAAGAAAAATTAGTCACTACACCAATTATTTTTTCACCAGATTGGAAAAAACCTTTTGATGTAATGTGTGATGCTAGTGATTATGCTATTGAAGCTATTTTAGGACAAAAGAATGATAAGATTTTCAAATTTATCTACTATGTTAGTAGAACTTTTAATGAAACACAAAATAATTATACCACAACTGAGAAAGAGATATTAACAATAATATATGCTTTTGATAAATTTAGATCATACTTGATTGAAACTAAATGTATAGCGCCTACAGATCATTCTGTTATTAAGTATTTAATGAAAAAAAAAAGGATGCAAAACCAAGTTCAATAAGATGGATTCTTCTTTTGCAAGAATTTAACTTTAAAATAGTAGATATGAAAGGAGCTGAGAATCAAATTACTGATCATTTTTCCAGGCTTGAATTAGAAAAACCACTCTATTTTGAAAAAGAATTTATAGAACATTTTCCGGATGAAAAATTATTCAATATTAATGAGTGGCGTATTCCATGATATGCCGACATTGCGAACTTCATTGATAGTGATAATATATGCTATGAAATGACATACCAACAGAAGAGGAAATTTATATCTGAATCTAAGTCTTATTTTTAGGATGACCCATTTTTATATAAACAGAGAAAGGATCTTATTATTCGAAGATGTGTGCCTGTAGAAGAAACTTATGAAATTATCCAAAAATGTCACAATTTTGATTTTGGGGGACATTTTGGTGTTGATAAAACAACATACAAAATTTAGCAATCTAGATTTTATTGGCCTACAATCTTTAGAGATGTTAATGCTTAAATCAAAACTTGTGATCGATGTTAACAAGTAGACAATATTTCTAGGAGGAATGTGATGCCCCTCAATTATGTGTTAGAAGTTGAGATATTTGATATTTGGGGATTAGATTTCATGGGACCATTTATACCATCTTTCGAAAATTTATATATAGTGTTAGCAGAAGATTATGTATCCAAATGGATAGAAGCTATTGCTTTACCTCGATGTGATGCTCAAAGTATTACAAAGTTTTTAAGAATGAATATATTTTGTAGAGTTGGGATGTTGTGAGTAATCATAATTGACGGGGGAATTCATTTTAGAAATGCAATAATGAAGAAATTATTAATGAAATATATTTTAGTCATTTTATTCATTGCGAACTTATTATCCAATTGTGAAATTAAATGAATATTGGAAAAATCAGTTAATTCAACTAAAATGAATTGGTCAGCTAAACTTGATTATGCTTTGTGGGCATATAGGATTGCATACAGAACTCCTATAGGAATGTCCTCATACAAGCTAATATTTGGGAAAGCGTGTCACTTACATGTTGAACTTGAGCATAAAGCATATTGAGCTATAAAGGAATTTAATTATAATTTGAAAGATGCTCGTGAAAAAAGATTACTGCAATTAAATGAGCTTGAAGAGATAAGAAATGAATCTTATGAAATTGTTAAGATTTACAATAAAAAAGATGAAGATGTGGCATGATCGGAGGATTCTTACTAAAAACTTTTAGCCATGGCAACAAGTTTTGCTTTACAATGCATGGTTAGGACTATTTCCAGGCAAACTTAAGTCCAGGTGGATGGGCCCTTTTTTTGTGATGAAAGTTTATCCCTATGGAGCTGTGGATATTAAAGATTCTAAAACTGGGGCTAAAATCCTATTTTTTAGGTGACCAACTTAAATTAAATGTTTTTTTGATGTTGGGTCAACTAGAATAAGCATTGGTTACGTCAGGATGACGACGTTAAACCAAGCACTCTATGTGAGGCACCCCCTAGTTATCTCTGTGTTTGTTTTTTATTGTTATGTTGTTGTGTGTGAATTAGAAAATTTTGGTAGTATTTTGACCATATAATGAGTTAGTGATTATTCTAAGACCATAAAAGATAACTTAGACGTGTTAGAACAAATGTTTGGACATTAAGTTGACATGTGTTAAATTGAGCACTTGCGCTTAAGCGCAATAGTTAAAAAACATATGTGAATTTATTTTCTAGAAGTTTTAACTGCAAATTGGTTGGCTTGAATGTGTAAGAGTAGTTCTAAGATGTGCCTAGGAGTTATGGGAGAGGTTTAGAGCCTATAAATAGAGGGGTATGCGTAGAAATCTCACCACACCTTCATTTAACCATTAAATTCTAAGTGAAAAAGAGAGAATTTTTAAAAATGTCTTCTTGGGAGAATGATTTGAAGAATAAAGAGGAAGTAATGAGAAAGAAATTTATTAGTCAGAGTGCACAAGAGATGTATAATATTTTCCTAGATATTAGTATTGAAGGAATAACAGAGAAAATCATGAGGATTGAGGCTAACGTGGCTTCAATTGAACCGAAACTGATGGAAGTTAACGCACTTCTGGATCATTTGGGATGGCAACTAAAGATGCAGTTTAGTCATACCAATTTTATAGAAGAAGCAGATTAGGCTATGTATATGAAGAATAAGTGGATTGAAGAATTTTCAACCAAAGTTATTAATCATCTCCCGTTCTTTCAGATATACATACCAAATGCTGAAGGAGATACTAACAATAGCCCAGAATTTGCTCCATCAACTAGAGAGTGGAATTAAGTTTGTGATTTTGTGTTTATGTGTTTAGTGTTTGCTTCTGTTAAGTGTGTTTAATTTAATGTTATGAAAGTCTAGTTTTGTGCTAGGAATTTTCTCATCCGAGACTATTTGGATTGAGAATTTATGTATTCAAAAGTGTTTGTAATCGTTTATGAATTAATATTTGTGTTTTGTTTGTGTGGAATTTTGTGTTATTTAGTGTTGAATTGAATTAGTCAAGATTGGAGAAACTTGAGTAAGAGAAGAGATAAGAGGAAGAAAATTGTATATACAGTGTTTTGAGACCATAGACGGTTGGTTGACTTAGGTTAAGAGTGTATTTCACTTAAATGGAAAAAATCAAAATTCGTGCACTGGCGCCTATGCGCCCAAACCCGCGCTTAAGTGATGCCTAAATAGATAGACTAGTGCGTAAGCGTCGAACCCTTCGTGCTTACATGTCAGTTCATGAAAACTGGTTCGCAGACTGTTTAAAGTAAATTTTTTGTCCGAAAAACTCCATTTTTCTCCTTTGCTTGCCTTCTTCCTTGGTTTGTCGTGATTTCTAGGCTAGAGCAACACCTATTTTGAAGATTTCTTCGTGGATTCAAGCAGAAATTGTTAGATTTGATCTTCTTAAGAAAATGGCACCGAGAATGAAAAGAACCAAGAGGAAAGCTCTGTGTAATTCGAGTAAATTTGTTAGCTCGAGAGCTCAGGATAGGTATAGCGATGCACTGTATACAAGAAAACTGATTCCTGAGCAATGTTTTCAAAGTTCAGGAGGAGATGTTGAAGAGTTGATTGTTAGCCACCAGTGGGTGCGGTTCTGTTATTTTTCTATTGTAGTCGTGATTTCGGTTGTACGAGAATTCTATGCTAATGTCTTGGAGGTTGATGAAGAAGGAGTCATAGTTAGGGGGAAAATAGTACCATTTCTCCCTGAGCTAATTAATTAGTTTTAACATTTGTCTCCTAGTACTTTGTGTCTTTGTGCAAACTATAGTCCTACTGAGGAGAAGCTAGACGATATTATATCATCTTTAACTGCTGGGAGAGGATTATGGAAGATTACGAATGAAAGAAGGGTAAATTTTTCGACCTTGAAATTGGATGCTAATGCAAAGGCATGGCATTATTTTATTTATGCTTATCTTCTACCTACAAATTATTTGAGTGCAGTGACTCGAGAGAGAGAAACTTTGAATTAATGTATTCAGCAGTCCAAGCTTATTGATATTGGAGGATTGATTTATGGAGTTATTACAAATTATGCCATCACTGCTAATACCGCATGTTCGGAATTTTTATCCTTGATCTTTTTATTATGTGAGCAGGCTGGTGTTAGATATGACAGCTGGGAGGAGATCTTACATCCATTGAAGCCTATTACCAGTGTGAATGTGAAGACTTATTCACATCATTCTATTTTTGGTTGGAAGGGTGGATTCTCTAGTAGTTATGTTACCTCTACTTCATGAGCCTCTACTTCACATGCTTCTACATTCAATTTGGTCCCAATTTCCCCCAATTTCAATCCTAAACTCAAACTCACCTTTCATATGACCAATATAAGCCAAATACAAACCTAATTTTTCCATGCTTTAAGCTTAATTTTGATCTAACTCAAACCCTCAATTTTGGCCCTATGACTTAATCCCACCAAATTTAACCTCATAGCCTACTCAATTTGCCCCAATTTATGTTGAAAACTCTTCATAACAATCCTACACAACAAATTTAACCTTCAATTAGCTTTGTTGAAGCCTCAATTTCATTTAATTTTGACCTAAGACCAAAAAATCCCTAAACTTGCCCCAAATTGGCCATGCCTCCAAATTCCACCAAATTAAATGCCCTAATCACAAAATTGGCACCCAATTTATGTTTAAAACTCTTCATGATATTCTTATAGACCAATTTAAACAATTAATTTGGACTTAGCCCAAGCCTAGCCCAATATAGACCCAAGTCTAGCCTAACATACCCAATTTGACCAAAATCCTAAAATCCTTCAAATTGAACCCCCGATTGAGCTCAAAATCATTTCAATCCTTCACCAAAAATCTTCATGACAATCATCTACACAATGTTGATCAATCAATTGGGCTCAAAGTCTTGGCTAGCCTAACCCAAACCCAACTTTTATCCATTTGGACCCAAATTGAACTCATGCACCAAAATTGACCTAGCCATGTCAAATTGATCAAGGCAAGATTTCTACAGCCAACTTTTGGATCCTAGTGACCAAGCTAGACTCACTTAACCCACCCTAAATGAGCCATGGACCAAAGGTCCTCTGAATCAAGGGATTTGTTTCCTTAATTGCTTAAGCCAAAGATATTTTTGCCAAAACCCATCACCAGTCCAAATTAATTGTTGTGACAAATTCCTCTGAGGTCCCTGAGCCACCTAAGCACCTCCCCTACCATGGTCAGCCACCCTAGTCACAGGAGCTAAAACCGAGAGCCCCAAGCCAAGTTCAAAACCCAATTTCACTCATCCAATGTGTCTAGCTCTGATTGGCTTTAACACTTCAAAACCCTCCACTTAAGCATCATTATGTACCCCTCAATTGGTCATGACAACCACCCTAAGCTGTTTTATTTAAACCTCACTTCCGTGGCCAATAAAGTGGGTTCTGAAGTTTTATCAAGGAAAGCTTGCCTAATTGCTTCCATAGCCTCTTTGAGACCTCCTCGGTGCAAACCAACTACTTCCTTGACCTAATCTTTATCGCCGGAGCTCAATTTTTTAGTTTAATTCTGGCCAAAAATAGGACAAGTTTGGCCACACCTCCACATTGCACCAAATCTCAATTAAACATGCCCATACCTTCACCATAGTGAAAGAAGACAAATCCCCATCAAAGCCCCCTCACAGAGAGCCTCTACCCTAGACTTTAATCAACACACAAATTTGGTCTTGATCGAATTTGGATCTAGGCATTTCACCACAACAAGAGACTTCATCCCTTCCTTGGACCTCCACGAACGTGCCAAACACCTTTGATTCAAGCTTCCCTTCTCAGATCAAAGGTATAAACCTCCCCTCTATCTCGAGCTTTTTTTTATTCTACACTTGCATAGATCCTAAAACATTAATGATCACGAGCTTTGGCTATTGGGGACGATGACGGGGAGTTGTTCAATCGAGCATGTATCAGATGGATGGACAAGATTGAGCTAGACAGCGCCTTCATACATGAACCGCGGGCCGAATCAGCGCTGAGGTGGACAATGATGCCGAACTAGAGGACATCGCGTGGAGCTTCACAGCCGTCATAGGTTGACGCGGCGCCGTGTCACCTATATAAAAAATAGGGATTTTCTTTTTATTTAAATGCCCATAACTTTAGAAAATCATATTTTTGAATAGAAAAATCACAAAAATAAACTAAAAAAATTGTAATGCTCAGTGAATAGAGGAAAACAATGTGGAAATGGTTTGAAGTTTATCTGATGTATATTTTATTTTTAATTAATTAAATATTTTTTAAAGTATTTTGAATCTCCATGCATTCAAGTATTTCATCATTGCTTGATATTTTGGCATATTGTTGCCTCCGTCATGGATGATATTCCCTGATTTTTCCAAAGTCAGAGAAGGCCCCTAGACAGAGATCTCTATTTTTTAAGTTTATGCATCTGATTTGGAAAATTAATTATAATAATTAGTAAGTTGCTTAAAAATCCAAGAAAATTTTGGTAGGTTCATTATGAGCAAAGAGCCCTAGGAACAATTTGTCATGAGCCAAGTCATTAAGAACACAATTAATTTTCATAAAACCATAAAATACAAAAGAAATTAATTTGGGAAAAGTAAACATCTAAATGACTTGCTTTTAATTCTTCACTATAATTAAAGTTTAGAGGGCTCCTCATAAAAATTTCAAATTATATGGAGCTCACTTGATAACCTAATTTGATTTTATAAGTTAAATGACACTTTTAACACTTAAAATAATCATAATAATTAAAATACAACTCAAAAATTTATGAAATTGGTTTTGGGAACTCTCTGTGATCAAAGGAATTTTCTAAAAATAAAATTTTAATTGAAATAAAAATTTTATTTTTAAGCATATATTAAATATTAAAATAATTAAAAAATAATAAAAATCATAAGATTAATAAAATTCATTAAAATGTTTTAAATGATTTTCTATGCCCTTAGGAGCAATTGGAATATTTTTTCTAATTTCTAAGTGAACATATTGAATTTTAAAGCTTAAAATAATTTTTAAAAGCTAACAATTGATTTTTCTTAGTTTCTAACGAAAATAATTTTAATAATTCAAATAAAAATAAAATTAAATATGTAAATTTTATTTTTTTTGGTTTTTTTACCTTAGAGAGATTTAGTAAAAATATAAAACTTAATTTTCCACATTCAAAATATTTTATAATTAATTAATACTCTAGAAATTAAAATAATTATGATAATTCAACTAAAATTTAAAAAATCTTGAAATTTGGTCTACGAAGTTCTCTAGTCTTAGTGTACCTCCATTAAAAATTTCAAGTGATTAAGATTTTCCTTTGTCAAGTTATTGAATTTTCTTTGAAAAATATTATTTTGCATGTAAATAATTATATAAATTAAATTAATTCTTGAAAAATCACATTTTCTCCTCTGATATCTTTATTAACCCATGAGTGAAGTAGGATAAAAATTCCAAAGTCATTTGAATTAAATTTGATGAATTATGAAGTGATAGAGCCTTAGGGGCAAAGATATAATTTTGAAAATTTGGTCTTAACTAACATTTAGGCTTAATTCAAGAATGGAAAATGGACAATCTTTGATCTTAATTAACATGTTTAGATGATTGAAATACAAAGAATTAATTGGTAGAAATCAACCTCATTTTTATTAATTAAAGTTCGAAATTATTAAAACATCGAGATCTATTAAATTAAATGATCCTAGACTTAGAGGTATGATGTTGGATGTTAATAAAGCACTAATTTAATACCACTATTTGGTATTCAAATGACATTCAAACATTTTGATAACGAATTACTATCACTTAAAATTCAATTTCTTTCAAAAATTACTAATGTATCCACCAAGGTCTTAAGGGCTTAGTAGTGACCTAGACTAAATCAAATTTAGTTAAATGAGGATTAGAAAGTGAATGTAACTAGAAATTGAACACCTTCAAAACACTATAAGCCCAAGTTAAAGCTAAAATTTGCATAGTGTTTTAATAACATCAACTTGCCCCTTTTAAGGGTTTTCACCTACATAATTCTCACATTAAATGACAAAAGATAATCACCCTACTCTTAAGGATAATTGAAATATCGATGTTCATTGAACACTAGAGGTATTTATAGAATGAATCATTAAGCAACATAATAAGTTTAAATGAGCTTGAAATGTTTCACCAGGAGGTGGGAAGCATGGACCTGCTTCTTCCTCGAAGGTCTACTAAACTTAGTATGTTTTGCTTAATGAAATCATCCTTAGATGAACTAATAGGGGCTCATCAAGACACGATTTAGGATTTGGTAGATCACTAGAACCTTATCTGCCAGCTCTACATAAAATTATTTTAATATATAAATACCCTCACATGCATTTTGAGTTTCAGTTGAAGATGACGGGAAGACCATCCAGGTACACTTTTATTGTAATTTATTTTACCTACATTTCTAGTTTCCCATATTTTACTTTTCAGTACATTACTGTACTTACTCATCTGCATGTATGAACAAAAGCACAAACCTGCATGTTAAACAACGATGTCACCCTGCATGAAAACTAAAACTGCTAGGATAGACGCCAACCAAAACTAAAATCAACCAAGATAAAATTCACCGTCACAACATTCAAAATATAAGATAACTCAAAATTTAATCACAAAAGTCAAAAAACAACAATTGCAACTAAATTAAGACATCTCTATCGGATGATAGGGAATCCCTCGGAGGAGGTAACCTATGGTTGCTAACGAGACTTCCCACGGTCTAAATGAAAGTATGGAACTCATTAAGTTGAGTTTAGTAAATTCATTTGAACAAAGTGAATCCAATAAAAAATAGTGGTACCGGAATGAGGGAATAGAAGGATCCTAACTGGTGTCGCTCTAATTAACTTTAATATGCCCCATAACATTTAAGGAACTACAGCCATAGGGACATCTGATTTGACATCATAACTTGACACACTATACAACTTGAACTCGCCATGATAAGGAGCTTGGAGCTAGCATGGTGGGTAGCACGACCATCTTCAACAACAAAATATGTCTTCCCCAGCTAAATCAATGTCTTTCTTTAGAATTAAATAGCAATCCATAAGATTTCGTGGTTGCCTGCTTAGTGTAACATAAATTCTCAACTCATCTTTAGGATTTTGTATAGCTTTTCTGTACAATCTAAGCCCTAACTCGTCTTAGGATTCTGAGGTTTTAGTTCGCACGAACTAAATCCTCACATCTTCCAGGTTACTTGTGTGATTGTTTCACACGAATATAAGCCCTAAATTAATAAAATTGGCAGGATGAAACACTCAAATAATTTCTCCTCAAAACTGAAGCCAAATAATATGATAGATTGGGAAGTCACCGAGGTTCTCCTCCAGATCCCTGACATCCTCTAGTTATTCCTTTTTTAGATTCCAAAAACAAAATGTTCCAAATTTGAGTCATTCCCCTTTCACACCTCTTTATCTAATTTCGTTGAAAAGTTCTATCTTTTTGAACTCCTTGAAGATAATATTTTTTTATTTTTATTAAGAGTTTTCTTAGGTGACTTCAGTTATCTAAGATGTAATTAATTATAGGGGTTGCCCATAAAGTAAGCTTATAGGAACCCGGTGTCGGCAATTATTTCGGGGATGGTTTGTGGGATTGCCCGTAAGAAGCTGTCGGTCATCGGAATCAAAATCCCGTTACCCGCTTCGGAAGGACGTTGAAGTATGAAATCAAACTGACCTCATATTTTTTATAGTTTAAAATGAAAGAGCACTGTACCTCAAATCCTGTATCTACCCCGAAGGATAAACACGAGACTTGAGGATGAGGCTCGATCAAAATAAACTAAGGAAAGTATGACGTCTGTTTGGTCTGCAAAACCTTTGTATTTGCTGACAAGTTCCCCTATTTAATATAAAGGATTAAATATGGTTTATATTAAGCTGGGTTCGGACAT
>JXCR01126543.1:3429-44792 GCA_002079205.1 Phalaenopsis hybrid cultivar | reverse complement strand
GGTATTTTGGTAATTAGGGGGTGTCTTAGGGGTAAAAGGCCAAGATGGGTATTTTGGTAGAGTTGAGGTACCAATCATCACCAACAAGCCATGGAACAATGAAAATCTCATTTTGGGTCCTCTACATAGTGGTCTTAGCTAAACCATAGCCCTAGGGCTCGTAGGTTTAGGGGACCACCTACATGAGTATCCCAAAAGCATCTAGCCTAGAAATTTGAGTTCAGGGTTGTGAGTGAATGTGGGTGTAGATGAGTGTAGTGAATGTCTTAGCTTCAGACCAACACCCAAGGTCAACCTTAAGGTCCAGCAATCCTAAGGGTGACTCATCTTGAGTTTCCCCCACAGTGACCCCACCTACTAAGTATTTAGAGGTTGAGAGCAATATGTGAAACTCCAAGTTGACTAAAGAAGAGGGTAGAATTTCTAATGGTGAGGGTTCCAAGTCTAGTTTTCTAGGAATAGTCAATAGGAAAAGTCCTATGGCTAGACCCTAGGCTACTAAAAGAGGAAAAACTAAACCTCAACCAATAATGAGGTCAACAAATGGACCCTCAATAGGTGTAGTGTGTTGGGCAAGCACACCGCGCGTATTGGCCTTGACCGAAGAGATCAACAAAAACCAATACAAACTCCTAAGTCAGCAGACCTAGAAGTACGTGTAGAGTTGTGTATGTGATCTTTTTCTGCTGGAGAATTAGCAGTTGATCGTCTGGTTGAAATCAAGGAGTAGGGACTCTCGTTGGGGATCGGAGAGTGAATTTTGAGTTATGAAATTTCAAAGATTTCTAAAGGATGGGAGTCAAGATGTAAGTGTTGACCCAGAGGTAGGAATTGAACTTCAAATATCAACTCAAAAAAAGGGAGAGAGAGAGAGAGAGTCGGAGTGTAAGGACCGACCTCGAATGTAATGAATCAGAAATGTAGGACTGATTTGGAAATGAGAATTGAAATGTAGGTCAATTCTCAAACGAAAGTGTTGGAATGTAAAGTTTGACCTCGAATGTTCAGAGGACTACTAAAGGAGAAACTGCAACAGGAAGGTTTGGAGGACTACTAAAGCCCAACTCCTAAAGAGGTACCTGTTGATGAAGATCCTCACCAAAACGAGTCAAGATTACCGGAGACTTATCAACTTCTGCAAGGAAGTAGATTCCACCCTTTAATGTATACTAATGGGTATGAGAGTATCCAAAAGATCGCCACTACGTTACCATCACTTCATGGAAATAGTGTGGAGAGAAAGAAGTCTACTCCTAGCACCCGAGTCGGTTCAATTTCCAAGAGGCCAGCTACCAAAGAAGGTTGTTCAGTTAGTGAACTACTTAAACGAGTGAGACATGCAGTATCCCCTCGCATGAAGAAACAAATCTTAAATGATGTCAAACCTGCCAAACGATCTCGAAAGTCAACTGAAAATCTGCCTGCTCGCATTCCTATCTAATTCCGCTTAGGAAGCAGAGTTTATACTGCTATTGTCACCATCGTTTCTACCGTTACTAGGACTGCAGGTCATCGACCAGTTAAGTCACATTTGGGTCCAAGAATTCTACCAATCACCCATTACAAGAATGTTCTTAAAGTTCTAAATAAAAAGATGAAGAGTTTGCTCAGTACTGCATCTGGTCTGCGCCATGGGCAGCTTAATTCTCCTCGACATGCCAATGTCTCTGCTAAGACACTCCATCTTAAGACATCACCATCAAAGAAAAAGGTGTGGATACCCAAGGTCACTGTACCAATACAGTCCAGTAAGCCCGCAAGGCAAGACCATATAATGAATTTAGGGTCCGAAATATCTGATATCGTCGCAGAAATTGCTAGCGAGATGGAGGAGCAAGTGGAGGAGGTCCAGCAGAGTCCTCCAGATCTTAAGATAGTCCAAGAATCAATAATTGAAGAAAGGGTCGAAAAGCTCAGGGTTGAGATTTTCGAGTTGGCTCGGGAACATGGAGTTTCTATTGATGATGATAAAGATTTTTACTTTAATGATTGCCTCGAGGAAGATTTCATGGATGTCCATGTCATTGAAACCAGAGCCGCTACGTCTGCACGCGACACTCAACCTCTCATCGATAAGAACGTCGTGGATGAGCTGCGTAGGGTTGTCTTCCTAAGGAGTGAACAAGTCAGCCAATTGGAAAAAAGGATAGAAGAGATAGCTTCTGACATGAGCGCCATGACCACAGTTTAAGGATAATCTCAACCCCCACAGTTAGCCTCTCCAGAGTTCAACCAAACAGAGATTATACATATTGCAGATGAAAGAAGAGAAGTTGCCTCAGCAAACAGAGATGAGCAACCAAAGAAGGATTCTCCATTGAGCGCCATGCCGGAAATGGAATTTAATCAAATGGTCAAACAAGTTCGGGAGGCCTTCACCCAATCTAAGGGTGATGCATTGGTTTTAAAAGGTAGACCTTACTCGGAAGAATTCGATGTCATACCCTTCCCTAAGGGTTTTGTGTCCCCAAACTTTAAGATATTTGATGGGACTGAAAATCATAGACAGCACATAGCACATTTTTGAGCTAGTTGTGGCAACACAAGAGGTAACAAAGCTTTACTCTTCCAAGAGTTTGTCAGCAGCCTGTCAGGGATTGCTTTTGATTGGTATGTCGATTTGCCAAACTGATCATTTAAGACATTCACTGAATTGGAACAATTTTTTGTGAAAAGATTTGCCGGAGCGCAACATCATGTGTCTATTGGAGATCTCATGATGGAAAAGCAAAAGCCCACCGAGACTTTAGTGGATTACATTTTGAGGTGGAGAAACCTTAGCATGAAATGTGAACTTCGGCTACAGGAACATCACGTGATTGAGATCTTACTTAAGGCATTCATGCTCAAGGGACTCACCATTAAATCCTTCAAGAAGCTACTCAGCAAAACCAGCAGTCTTTAAGAAGAAATTAAATATATGGATTCTCACGAGAAATCCAAGGCAACCAAAATATTTGAAAGAAGTCTGGAACAGTGGCAACTGTCGATAAAAGAAAAACAACTAATGAAGATACTTGTAGAAAATCTTCGTAAATCGTCATCACAACACACTCAACAATAAACACAACAGTATGGCCAGACTAGCCAACAATCATCTCAGGAAGAATCATATCGACCAGAGAATAAGAAAATGACCAATGCGGAACATAAGAAAGTGGTATATTCCTTCAAAGATGAAGCGATATCCAAGATGTTCAGAAGTCTGATGAAGAAGCCTGAGTTCAGACTACCAGATCCAAAGAAACCCAAAGAGGTCGACAAGAAAGATCAATCAAATTATTGCCCGTATCATAGATTAATAGGGCACAATATAGAAGAATGTTTTGTCTTTAAAGAATGGCTCGAGAGGAACCTTAAAGAATAGAATATAACGATCCCGAAAGAATTTTTAAAAGAACCTGAAAAAGGTTCCATAAATATGATTCCGGCTGAGCCAATCTCTTCGATTGACCCGTATACTGGAAAAGATGGATGGAGTACGAATTTGAACAAGCTCAAGAAAATATTGAACCAGATTCAGAGCGCTTTGAAACAAGCCTTCGTTCAGGGTCTTCAGCCTGCCAAGCTCGAGAAGAAGATTTCACCAGGAGACCTGTCATCATCAAAGACAAAGAAGAAGAAGAACACCACTAGGAAGATTGATAGCACGGGGGGTAGGATAGGGGATGCCTCTACTAGATTAGTTGTATTTGATTTGGGGAAGAAAATCCTCAAACCCCTGACTTTGTATGATTATCTTTTTACCCCTCTAGGGTCTTATGAATATAATGATTACGATTTTGGCTACGTTTTAACTATATCTGGTGATAACATAATCTATTATGATCAATCTAACTTCAATCTTGATTCCTGAAATGATCCTCAAATCATACTTGAGACTGATGAACTCGTTAACAAGACTGAAGAAGACATCGACAATACCGCTTACGACAACACTGGGAGGGAGGAACCAATCCTCGAGCGCCACAGTTCACCACTTGCCATCAACTTAGATCTTTCCGACAAAGAAGAAACACCAGAAGATTCAATATTGATATCTCAAGAAGAAGAAATTACATAAGTAAAATTGAGGAGTGGGAGAGTATTACCCCCAAGAATAGCTCCAACAGATAAAGGAAAGCAAATAATAAGTCGAGAAGAGCTACCTCCACCTCCACTATTGGAAGAACCACATAACCAAGAGAAAATGGGAGGATCATATAAAGTGGATTACAACGTGCTAGCTCATCTTAGGAAGTTGTCAGCCAGATTAAACATCTACGACGCTCTGATCCTGTCAAATGAAATGAGAGAGTCTCTGGTTATAGCCTTGCTTGAACCAGAGATTTGTTTAGCCCAGTTAGCCAGCACATCCTCGGATGAAGTTTGTTCGTTGAAAGAATAGTCTGGGGTAACCTTCACAGATGAAGACTTGCTGCTCGGTACCACTGACCACCATCGTCCTCTCTATATCTCTGTTAACATCGGGAGATTTGTGTTGTCCAGAGTTTTAGTAGATCCTGGAGCATCACTCAACTTAATGAGTTTACGGACATTGGCCTATTTGGACATTGAAGCTCAGAAACTTACGATCGATAAAATGATGCTAAGAGGATTCAACCAAAAGAGAGAGAGAGCCCTTTGATCAATTGCATTACTTATGAAGGTTGGAGAACTAGTAACAACCGCTAAATTCCATATCATCAATGCCGAGACCTCTTTCAACGCTCTTATGGGTCGACTGTGGATTCACGAACACAACATGATTCCATCGTCTCTACACCAATGCATTAAGTATTACAAGGAAGGCATCATGGGAGATCTACAACCGTTTTCAGTTCATGAAGTTGGTATTCATGAGGTTGACGCCTACTACGTGCCTCCAAAGAGAACTGTATTCTCTCGTGAAATTGTGACATAAAAAAGTGAAGATTTAGAAGAATCACAAAGAGGAAGCCATTCAACTCCACTTCAGCGATCTTCCACCACTTTCTTACGACAAGTTGGTGGGGTTTCTTTTAGTTCGCGCACTCGAGGTCGAGGTCGGGGAAGTGGACGAGGAAGAACCAACTTAATTGCTCAATAGAATAGGTTGACCATCAACATTGATGATGAAGAAAGTTCTGAAGATGAAATGATGATGACAAAATAGAGGAAACCTCAGTATGAGATATCCTTATAAGAGGTGGAGAAAATTGAATATGAGACAATGTATGATTGAATAAACCACTATATGAACACCATGACTCTTACTCCAATTTTCCCTCAAAAGGTTGAGAGTTTAGAGGTCAATGAAGTCCGTAGCGCTGGTACAAAGCCGATCAAGTTTTGTCGTGCTTCTACCTCTATTAATCTTGAAAACCATTAAAATTTGGATGATGATCCTCATGAATTAATGGAATTTCCTTTTGGTTACTTTTCGCCTTGTGTACAAAAGTTAATTCAACAGGGGCATTTGCCAAAACAAATGCCAAAAGATAAATTACAACTTTTTGAAAAATTATGGATTGTTAAAAGTCAAAATCCCATGTTGAAAGAGGGCCTCGGATTTGGTACAGTCGAACCAGTCCTTGATTTAGAATTTTGCATGGTTAACTCGATATGGAGGATGACTCTACTGATCAGCTGATATAGGATGCTCCGCCAGAATTTGAGGAGGAAATTAAACCAACTGTCGATGAATTGAAGGAAATTAACCTCGGGATGGAAGAACAACCCCGACCTACATTTATAAGTTCTCTACTTAATGATGAAGAATCTTTAGAATTGATCAAACTGTTAACAGAGTTTAAAGATTACTTTGCATGAAGTTATGATGAAATGTCAGGACTGTCAATAGAGGTTGCAATTCATAAACTCAGGGTGGATAAAGACATGACCCCAGTAAAATAAGCTCCCAGAAGAATGCGCCTTGAAATAGAACAACAGGTCATAGCTGAAGTGAAGAAATTCATAGACGCTAACTTTGTAAGAGAAGAGCAATACCCCACATGATTAGCCAACATTGTTCCAGTCAAAAAGAAAAATAGACAAATACGTGTTCGTGTCAATTTTTGAGATTTAAATAAAGCGTGTCCAAAAGATGAATTCTCATTACTGATACCAAAAATAATGGTGGACATCACTTCGACACATGAGATTTTCTCTTTCATGAATGGATCATCGGGATACAACCAAATAAAGGTGACTCCCGAAGATGCAGCACTTACAGCCTTCAGAACACCTATCGGGATTTTCTGCTACACAGTGATGTTATTTGGGTTGAAGAACACTGGAGCAACATATCAACGTGCAATGACAAATATTTCTTAAGATCTCATTTACAACCAAGTGGAATGCTACGTGGATGATCTAGTCATCGAAAGCAAACGAAAAATAGACCATTTGTGCAATTTTAGGATCATGTTCGAACGGTTACGATGATATGACCTTAAAATGAATCCCTTAAAGTGCACCTTTAGTGTTACCTCTGGGAAATTTCTAGAAATAGTTTTCTGTCATCAGAGAATCGAGATTGACTCGTATAAGATTAAAGCTATCTTGAAAATGCCTCCACCCAAAACCTTAAAGAAACCATGCTCCTTCTAAAGAAAGTTGGCATATCTGAGACGCTTTATTTCTAACCTCTCGGGTAGGTGTCAGCCCTTCTCGGCATTAATTAAAAAGGACTCCAAATTTTTTTGGGAAGAGGAATGGTAGCAGGCCTTTGAGGATGTTAAGCAATATTTAATGACACCTCTTATTTTGGAAGCCCTATCCCAGGGAAACCTTTGATACTTTATACCGCGGCCTTAGATGACTTTCTTGGAGCCCTCTTAGCCTAATTCAATGACGATGGTAAAGAAAATGCACTCTATTACTTGAGTCGCAGCCTAATACTGATGGAGATAAGGTATCCACCTATTGAGAAGCATTGTCTAGATTTGATTTTCGTCCCCCAGAAACTCATACACTATATGCTTTCTCATAAGATTACCCTAATCTCGAAAGTTAATCTGTTGCAATATTTGATGACCCAACCAACACTCTTTGGACGTCTAGCAAGATGGTCAATGATTTTATTACAATTTGATATAAATTTTGTTCCCCTCCGTGCTGTCAAGGGACAGATTTTAGCAGACTTCTTTGCTGCCCACCCACTTCCAGCTGGGTCCCCTATTAATGATGAACTACCAGATGAGCGAGTATTACAGATGGAATTCTCCAGCACGTAATGCTTGGAAATGTACTTTGACGAAGCTTCGTCAGCAAGAAAAGAAAAAGGAACAAGCACAGTTATACCAAGCAAAGCAATGATCAGTTTGATCTTCATCATGTCAGATAAGGGTATGTTGAGGTTCTCATACCATGTGACAGAGGCATGCATCAACAATGAAGCTGAATATGAAGCGCTAATTACTGGGTTGGAGTTGGCAATCTCAATGGACATAACAGAAATTGTCATCTACGGTGACTCTCAACTCGTCATCCAGCAAGTCGCCGGATAGTACAAGATTTTAAAGTCAAGGCTAGCAGAATACCACTGATACATCATGAAGCTGCTGGAGCAAATTCTCAGTGTAACTTTCTACCAAATTCTTTGGGGAGATAATGCCCATGCTGACGCTCTAGCAAAACTTGCCAAGGAGCTGGCATGTCCCCTGAAGGATTCTGTGGATATTACAGTAAAAGGAAGACAAGTTTTTTCTCAAGTTGACCTAGACAATCTACACAAGCTTAGTGACCTAGTCCTTGTGCTCAAAAAACCCATTCTTGTACGCCGCAAGATAGGTGAAAAATTCGAGCCAACTTTGGAGGGACCATTTGTCGTAGAAAAGGTCTACGTAGGAGGAGCCTACTAGCTAGTAGATTTCTGTGGTGATAGTCTCATGCTGCCAATCAATGGACGATACCTAAAGACATACTATGCAACATGACAATGCTTGACATCGCTTGATTTGAAGTTTTAAAATTTTGATTTTCTTTGGGTTATCTATTTGGCCAAATGTCTGTGACCGGGTCAAAAAATTTAGTAATAAAATTAACCTCAATATAATAAAAAAAATTTTAATTTCACATTTCAATCTACTCTTTTCTACCTTTAAATTAGATATTCTACTAAATTAAACAAAATACATACATAAATAAATAATTTTCTCATCAACATAAACTAAAATTTTCTTTAATAAACACTTTGTTTTGTTCTTCTTCTAGCTAAGTTTTAGCTCACTGATATTTTTCCTGTCGTCTACAGAGAAATGTCAGGCTAAAGACTGATCTTTGCTTTTAAAGATGGTTGGAACCTCGCACTCAACAAGGAAAGGGTGTCGCAGGGCAGCACCATAGACTTTGACGTGGACTTCAGTCAAGTCAACATGGACTATGAGGGTCCCCTAATGAATGTGGTTAGCCGTCAGGAAAAGTAAGGGCTACCATTGCTACTAAGGTTCAACACCAAAGACAGTTCCTCACTGAAGGGGAAAAATGTGATGGTACAGCAGGACCCGATGGAGAGAACCAGTCGCTTATCATCTATGATAGTTATGCCGACCAGAGGTCTAGTCGCTGCCAATGACGAAAGAGTGTCAGATGCACCACTGTGGAGAACTCAGCGCAGAAACGCTAACCGCGGAAAGCATAGGGTTTTCTTACGTGAAGAGAGAAGACGCCAGAAGGAGGCAAAAACATGCTCACCCCTATTCCTGAGGGGAATATATATGATCCAGGCATGAGAGAGACCTCTTCCCGCTTGCCTGCTATAGACGATGAGTCCTGAATCGTTACAGGGCCGGAGATACCACCAGTTTTCGATGCTCTTTGTATGGGTTGCCCGACATGCAACGCCGAGATACCTACACGTACATCAACTACAGGGGCATTTGTGGAGTGTCTGGACTGCAATGTCCTCCACTTAGAGTGCTACAGTACTTTAGAGGAGTACGTGTCCACTGACGATGGATTTCAAACTACTGATTACACGATGGGGGAGCCATATGTCCCATTTGGTACAGAGCCATATATCCCATTGGATACAGAGTCATACATTTCATTGGAGACAGAAGCAGCACTATCTTGGATTCCACCGACATTGAAATGAGGGAACATCCTTGATAGCCGCCAATCATTAGCAAGATAGAATACTATGAAATGAGTAAAGTAAACAAAAGGGATTTTGAATTCTATGAAGAAGTTCAAGAAAAATTCATTAATATACTAGAAGGCTTGGAGCTATGTACCTGGATCTTCTCCGAGAGCGACGAAAGAAGTATTCTTGACTGCATTTTTTATCTAAGAGACAGAGGTCAAGCAGGCCTGCTGATGGATAGAACATATTCTGAGCCATGAACGTGGATGCATGGAAAGGGCAGGATCACCATACAATATGGCTTCTGTTCTAACTTCACTAAAGACAGACAAGGAAATCTTCCTGGGATTCTGAGACTCGATCAGGTGGATTCGCTACCCCCCATGATAAAATAGATGATTAAGAGAATGCTCCGATGGAGCATACTGCCAGCTGACTGTATTCCTAACAACTGTATCATCAATATATATGATGAAGGCAACTGCATACCCTCGCACATTGACCATCATGACTTTGTGAGACCTTTCTGCATGTTCTCTTTCATGAGTAAGAGTAATATTCTATTTGGAAAAGAGATAGATGTCGTCGGCTCCGGTGAATTCAAAGTATCCGTGGAGATTTTGCTACCCGTAGGTTTAGTACTGGTTCTTAAAGGAAATAGAGTTAGACATCATCAAACACTGCATTCCAAGGGTACGACACCGTAGGGTGTCCGTGACTTTCTGAAGAATGGATGACAACAAAATGCCATATGGATTCTGGCCAGACCCGGAGTTGGAAGAAATACTGTCGTACGAGCTATGAGAATGTTGCACCTTTAAGCACATGCAAAAGGAACTCTTGTCCTGAAGCATGGATTAGTAGGTCGGCTTGATCAGGAGCTTGCCCCACAAGAGACAGACACTTAGAGGATTCCTTTTTACTACATTTCATCACAGCATATATGATATATATTAGACATGCTTAGCCTATGATATTTAATCAGCATGAGATATTTTTGGATGTACTTTGATGCAGTCAGCATAATTAAACTTTTTGAGGCTTTGGCCTGCACTCAATCTGTAACACTTATTGGAGCTATTTACTGAAATCTCTTTCAGAATTTTATCTGTTTTTTCAATTGCTCTTTTTGTACGATGGATAAAAGCCACATGATCATATGTTGGTTCGGGACTACAATGAACAAAGAATGAAATAATAAAAACTTAATAATAATAAATACAAATAAAATACTTTTTTAAAAAAAATCAATCAACAAAAATATTTTAAAATTTAAAAACATATTTTGATAATTAATTGTGATAAAAACAACAAGAAAAGAAAATTTAATCTGTTGAGTTGATTCTCTTGATTTTGAGGTCTCTTGCTCTTTTCTCACGTAGCACTACTATTCTTCTCTGCACTAATTCTCCTCAAATCCTCGCGGAATTTTACATTCTACACAAAAACTGACAAAATTTTACACATCTTCCTCACCAATGTCAATCTTTTCACATGACACACACTATTGAGTTCGACACCACAAACTTTCTATACTACCTTCTTGCCGTCAAGGCCTATACCGAAACACTATTTTCCTTTTCACGCCTTTTGATATTGGTATAAGACCCCTGCCACAGCATCCAATTCTCTACACACATCTTTGAGATAGGAGTAAGAGTCCCCTTTATGGAACATCGCATCCTATTCTCAACCTTTTGAGATTGGTATAAGACCCCCTCCACGGCTTCTAATTCTCTACCTACATCTTCGAGATTGGTGTAAGGCCCCCTCCATGGCTTTTAATTCTCCACCTACATCCTCGAGATTGGTGTAAGGACCCCTCCATGGCTTCCAATTCTCTGCCTACATCTTCAAGGTTGGTGTAAGGCCTCCTCAATGGCTTCCAATTCTCTACCTACATCTTCGAGGTTGGTGTAAGGCCCCCTCCACGGCTTCCAATTCTCTACCTACATCTTTAAGATTGGTGTAAGGCCCCCTCCACGGCTTCCAATTCTCTACCTATATCTTGGAGATTGGTGTAAGACCCCCTCCCCGGCTTTCTATTCTCTACCTACATCCTCGAGATTGGTGTAAGGCCCCCTCCATAGCTTCCAATTATCTACCTACATCTTCGAGATTTGTGTAAGACCCCCTCCACGGCATCAAATTCTCTACTCACACCTTTTGAGATAAGAATAAGACCCCCACCATGTCATTCTACTCTCAATCTTTGAGGTCATCACATGAATGTTGATTCTCATCCTCTATAAACACCTCTAACCTAATAACTCAACACCCACTCTCCAATCCCTAATGAGATTTCTTAATCCTCGATGTTGATTAGATATTCACTTGTTAATTCCCTAGTAGAAACAAATCATACACACAATTCCACACCTCATTCTAGGTCTATTGACTTAGGAGTCCACATTGGTTTTGTTGATCTCGTCGGTCAACGCCAATACACGCAATGTGCTTGCCCAGCACACCACACCTTTTGAGAGTTCATTTGTTGACCTCACTTTTGATTAAGGTTTAGTTTTTCTCTTTAGTAGCCTAAAATCTAGCCATAGTACTTTCCTGTTAACTATTCCTAGAAAACTAAAAAAAGGAACCCTCACCATTAGAAATTCTAAACTCCCCTTTGCTTAACTTGAAGCTCTACATATTAGTCCTAACTTCTAGCAGTTATTAGGTGGGGTCAGTATGGGCGAGCTAAAGGAGAGTCCCCATTAAGACTATTTGACCTTAGGGTTGACCATGGGTGTTGGTCTGGAGCTAATACACTCACTTACACTTACCCACACTCACTCTCACTAACAATCACTCACAACCCTAAACCCAAAATTGTTGACTTTGATCTATTGATCTTTTGGGAAGCTCATGTAGATGGTCCCCCAAGCCCACTAGCCCTAGGCTAGGGTTTAGCTAAGACCAGTGCATAGAGGACCCAAATGGGGATTCCAATGGTCGATGGCTCATATATGTGGTTGGTACCCCAATTCCAGCAAAATATTCAACTTGGTCTTTTGCCCCTAAATCCCCCCAAATTACCAAGATACCGTTGAAGCCCTAAATTTGGTCAAAATTTCGAAATCCACCCAAAATACCCAAATTTATTCAAAAATCATTTTAAAACTTTTTAAAATACCCAAGTTACCCAAAACTACAAAGAAAATCCAAATTTATCGAAATACCCCCAAATGGCCAAAATTACAAAAATACCCTTGGCACCCCAAACTTTCCCAAAACCTCAAAAATCACTAAATATTTCAAAAACCAATTTGGACCCTTAAATTGAACCCAATTTGGCCAATTTGACCAAAACTCCCAAATTATCTTTAAGGGCCCAATTTCCCCAAATTTACCTCAAATGTCCATCAATTTGGTCCCAATTTCCCCCAACTTCAATCCTAAACTCAAATTCACCTTTCATATGACCAATATAAGCCAAATCTAATCCTAATTTGCCCATGCTTTGAGCTCAATTTTGATCATACTCAAACCCCCAATTTTGGCCCTACGACTGAATCCCACCAAATTGAACCCCATTGCCTACTCAATTTGCCCCCAACTTATGTTGAAAACTCTTCATAACAATCCTACATCATAAAGTTTGACCTTCAATTGGCCTTTATGAAGCCTAAATTTTATTTAATTTTGACCTAAGTCCACAAAATCACTAAACTTGCCCCAAATTGGCCATGACTCTAAATTCCACCAAATGGATTGCCCTAATCCCAAAATTGGCACTCAATTCATGTTTAAAACTCTTCATGACATTCTTATAGACCATTTTCAAAAATCAATTTGGACTTAGCCCAACCCTAGCCCAATCGAGACCCATGTTTAGCCCAACATGCCCAAATTGACCAAATTTCCAAAATCCTTCAAATTGAACCCCCAATTGAACTCAAAATCATTTCAATCCTTCACCAAAAATCTTCATGACAATCATCAACATAATGTTGATCAATCAATTGGGCTCAAAGTTATGGCTAGCCTAACCCAAACCCAACCTTTAGCCATTTGGACAAAAATTAAACCCATGCACCAAAATTGACCTAGCCATGTCAACTTGATCAAAGCAAGACTTCTACAACCAACTTTTGGATCCTAGTGACCAAGCTAGACTCACTTAACCCACCGTAGATGAGCCATGGACCAAAGGTCCTCTAAATCAAGGGATTTGTTTCCTTTTTCTTAAGTCAAAGATATCTTTGCCAAAACCCATCACCAACCCAAATTAATTGTTGTGACGGATTCCTCTGAGGTCCCTGAGCCACCTAAGGACCTCCCCTGCCATGGCCACCCACCCTAGTCACATGAGCCAAAACCAAGAGCCACAAGCCGAGTTTAAAACTCAATTTCACCCAACCAATGTGTCTAGCTCTGATTGACTTTAGCACTTCAAAACCCTCCACCTAAGAATCATTATGCACCCCTCAATTGGCAATGACAGCTACCATAAGCTATTTTATTTAAACCTCATGCCCATGGCACAGAAAGTGGGTTTTGAAGTTTTATCAAGGAAAGCTTGCCTAATTGCTTCCATAGCCTCTTTGAGACATCCTCAATGCAAACCAACCACCTCATTTCCCTAATCCCCATCGCTGGAGCTCAATTTTTTAGTTTGATTTTGGCAAGAAACAGGATAAGTTTGGCCACACCTAAACTTTGCACTAAATCTCAATTAAACTTGCCCACACCTTCACACAAGTGAAAGAAGACAAAGCCCCATCAAAGCCCCCTCACAAATAGCCTCTACCTTAGACTTTGATTAACACCCAAATTTGGTCTTGATCGAATTTGGGTCTAGGCATTTCATCATAGCAAGTGACATCATCCCTTAGCTTCCTTGGACCTCCACGAAGGTGCCAAGCACCTCTGATTGAAGCTTCCCTTCTCAGAGCAAAGGTATAAACCTCCCCACTATTTCGAGCTTGTTTTGATTCTACACTTGCATAGATCCAATTTAATGGCATGCTTACCGTATGAATGTGTTCGTCTCACTTAGACTAGTCTATAGGATCAAACTCGAACGAGTTTGGTTGAGAAATGAGTGAGATCTTAAGGTTTTAGGGTTAATGGTCATGGGTTTTGGCTATCGGGGATGATGATGGGGAGCCGTTCAATCGATTGTGTATCGGATGGATGGACAAGATCGAGCAGGACAGCGCCTTCATACATGAACCGCGGGCCGAGTCCGTGCTGAGGTGGACGGTGGTGCTGAACTAGAGGACGTCGTGTTGAGCTTCGGAGCCACTGTAGGTTGACGCGGCGCCGTGTCACTTAAATAAAAAATAGGGATTTTTTTAATTATTTAAATGCCCATAACTTTGAAAAATCATAACTTTGCATAAAAAAATCACAAAAGTAAAATAAAAATATCTTAGTGCTTAGTGAATAGATAAGAATAATGCAGAAATGGTTTGAAGTTTATTTGATGTATATTTTATTTTTAATTAATTAAATATTATTCTAAGTATTTTGATTCTCCATGCATTCAAGTATTTCACCATGACTTTATATTTTGGCATATTGTTGCCTCTATCTTGGGAGATATTCCCTAATTTTTCCAAAGTCACAGGAGGCACCTGGACAGAGATCTATATTTTTCAAGTTTATGCATCTGATTTGGAAAATTAATTATAATAATTAGCATGTTGCTTATAAAAATTTAAGAAAATTATGGTAGGTTCACTATGATAAGGGAACCCTAAGAAAAATTTGTCATGAGCCAACTCATTAAAAACACACTTCATTTTCATAAAACCCTAAAATAAAAAGGAAATTAATTTGGTAAAATAAACATTTAAATGACTTGATTTTAATTCTCCACTATAATTTAAAGCTCAGAGGACTCTCCATAAAAATTTCAAAACATATGGAGCTTGTTTGATAACCTAATTTGTTTTTCTAAGTTAAATGATACTTTTAACACTTAAAATAATCATAATAATTAAAATAAAACTAAAAAAATTATGAAATTGGTTTTGGAAGCTCTCTGTGATCAGAGGAATTTTCTAAAAATAAAATTGTAATTGAAGTAAGAATTTTATTTTTAAGCATATTTTAAATATTTAAATAATTAAAAAATAATAAAATTCATAAAATTAATAAAATTCATGAAAATGTTCTAAACTATTTTCTAAGCACTTAGGAGCGATTGGAATATTTTTTGTAATTTTCTAAGTGAACATATTGAATTTTAAAGCTTAAAATTATTTTTAAAGACTAAAAATGGATTTTCCTTAATTTCTCACTAAAATAATTCTAATAATTCAAAGAAAAATCAGAAAATGTGAAATTTATTTCTCTGGGTTCTTTGACCTTAGAGAGATTTAATAAAAATATAAAACTTAATTTTCCACATTTAAAATATTTTATAATTAATTAATACTCCAAAATTTAAAATAATTCTGATAATTCAAATAAAACTAAAAAATTTGGTCTAAGTGGTTCTCTGGTCTACATGTACCTCTAGTAAAAATTTCAAGTGATTATGGTTTGCCTTGGACAAGTTATTGAATTTTCTTTGAAAAATCTTATTTTTGCATGTAAATAATTATATAAATTTAATTAAAATTTGAAAAATCACATTTTCTTCTCAGATGTCTTTATTGACCTATGAGTGAGGTAGGATAAAAATTCTAAAGTCATTTGAATTAAATTTGATGAATTATGAAGTGATAGAGCCTTAAGGGCAAAGATATAATTTTGGAAATTTGATCTTAACTAACATTTAGGTTTAATTCAAGAAATGGAAATAGGCAATCTTTGATCTTAACTAACACGTTAAAATGATTGAAACATAATGAATTAATTGGTAGAAACCAACTTCAATTTTCTTAATTAAAGGATAAATTTACAATTTCCTAAATTATTAAAACTTGGAGGTCTATTAAGTTAAATGATCCTAGTCTTAGGGGTATGATTTTGGATTTTAATTACTCACTAATTTAATACCCCTATTTGGGGTTCAAATGACATTCAAACGTTTTGATAATGAATTACTATCACTTAAAATTCAATTTCTTTCAAAAATTACTAATGTATCCACCAAGGTCTTAAGGGCTTAGTAGTGACCTAGGCTAAATCAAATTTGGTTAAATTAGAATTAGAAAAGTGAATGTAACTAGAAATTAAACACCTTTAAAACACTACAAGCCCAAGTTAAAGCTAAAATTGGTGAAGTGTTTTAATAGCATTAATTTGCCCCTTTTAAGTGTATTCACCTACATAATTCTCACATTAAATGACAAGTGATAATCACCCTACTTTTAGGGATAATTGAAACATCGATGTTCACTGAACACTTGAAGTATTTACAGGATGAATCATTAAGCAACATAATAAGTTTAAATGAGCTCGAGACTTTTCACCGGGTGGTGAGAGGGAAGCATGGACCTGCTTCTTCCTCGGAGGTCTACTAAACTTAGTATGTTTTTCTTAATGAGATCATCCTCAAATGAATTAATAGGGGCTCACCAAGACATGATTCAGGATTTTGTAGATCACCAGAACCTTATCTGCCTGCTCTACATAAAATGCTTTTAATATAAAAATGCCTTCACATGCATTTTGAGTTTTAGTTGAAGATGACGGGAAGACCATCCATGTACGCTTTTATTGTAATTTATTTTATCTGCATTTCTAGTTTCACATACTTTACTTTTCAGTACGTTACTGTACTTACTCACCTGCATGTATGAACAAAAACACAAACCTGCATGTTAAACAATGATATCACTCTGCATGAAAACCAAAACTGCTAGGATAGTCATCAACCAAAACTAAAATCAACTAAGAAAAAATTCACCGCCACAACATTCAAAATATAAGATAACTCAAAATTTAATCACAAACACCACAAAACGACAATTTCAACTAAATTAAGACATCTATATTGGATGATTACGAATCCCTCGGAGGAGGTAACCTACGGTTGCTAACGAGACTTCCCACGGTATAAATGAAAGTATGGAACTCATTAAGTTGAGTTTAGTAAATTCATTTGGACTAAGTGAATCTAAAAGAAAATAGTGATACCAGAACGAGGGAACCGTAGGATCCTAACCGGTGTCTCTCTAATTAACTTTAATATGCCCCATAACATTTAAAGAACTATAATCATATGGACATCTGATTTGACATCATAACTTGAAACACTAGAAAATTTGAACTTGCCACAACAAGGAGCATGGAGCTAGCATGGTGGGCAGCACAGCCATCTTCAACAACAAAACATGTCTTCCCCAACTAATCCAATTTCTTTCCTTGGAATTAAACTACAAGCCATAGGATTTCGAGATTGCATGCCTAGTGCAACATAAATACTCAACTCATCTTTAGGCTTTTGTATAGCTTTGATGTACAATATAAGCCCTAACTCGTCTTAGGATTCTGAGGTTGTCATTCATCACGACCTAAATCCTCACATCTTCCAGACTATTGGTGTGATTGTTTCACATGAATGTAAGCCCTAAATTAATAAAATTAGCAGGATGAAACACTCAAATAATTTCTCCTCAAAATTGAAGCCAAATAATAGGATATATTTGGAATTCACCAATGTTCTCCTTCAGATCCATGACATCTCCTAGTTCTTCCTCTTTTGGATTCTCTTTGAAGTTCCAAATTTGAGCTATTCCCCTTTCACATCTATTTGTCCGATTTCGTTGAAAAGTCATATCCTTTTAAACTATTTGATGATAATATTTCCTGATATTTATCAAGAGTTTTCTTAGGTGACTTAAATAGTGCTGACAGCTTTCAATGAGCTCTTTTTTACTATGAATGCCGCTTTTAATGGCTACCCTGCCTTCAATTGCCCTTTTCTATTCTTTGCTTGGATGCACAATTTTTGTCTTTTTACTGGCTTCTAATTGTCATAGATAAGCTAACTTGGAGAATTGCTTTTTGTGGTTTGTTAGCTATTGACTTTATTTTGGTTATCCTGTAAGATGCTATAGTTGTTCCCTTTAAAGATTTACTTCAAGGTTTTTGTGTGGATTGCTGCTATTCAGAGATTTCAGTCTTCTAGTCATTATTATTTGTTATTTCTGATTGGCGATTGCTCTATTTTGATGGTTCTATTTGTTGTTGTTTCATCTTCTTGTGGCTTATTACAACTGTTCACGTGAACTCTAGTATTTCTCTTTTGTTTATGTTGTCTTGGATTGTTGTTTCTTTTTTTAAGTTGTCCTATATTGAGTTTTATTCTATCTCCTTTTTTTTTAGAATAAAGTTAAACATGGCTTTCAAATTTTCTCCCAAAACAAAATCTCAAGTAGTTCCTATGAATATCTCACACAGTAAACTTCCCTTCCAAAAACTCTTTGCAAAAGAAAAAGAAAGCAAAATATACCAATACTTAATGCAGGAAAAAAGAGAGAGAGAATAAACCAAAGACCATCCATCTTCATACAACAGCAGAAAATTAAATATAAAACGCCATTCAGATCAACAATCTAACTCCATTTTACACAAACTTCTTACATAATAAAATAATATTTTCCCCACAATATTAGACGACACACATTGGCTTCTTATTATTATTATAGATAAAAGCTACCAAGACAAACTCTTAATGAAAAGAAAACCAAACTTGTACAATCAACTGCTCATGCAGCGCCATTCTCTCCCTCATGCAACAACAGCTGATCAAAGTGCCAAACTCCATGTCCTTTGCCAACCCGTCTCAGCTGAGCAACATACTCCGATATCTTCTTTATGGCCTCAACCTAGCCAATAAATGTATAAAAAGCGGAGAAAGTTTTAGGTTTATGTAAATTGATGATTTAGTTTAAATTTAAGTAGAAACATGAAAATATCTTGCAGTTATTTGTAATTATCAATATACTGCAACAATATAAAAAAGAAAGTTAAAAGTAGAAGTGACTTTTAGTAAATCATCTGCAACAAAACAAATTCAAAAAAGCCAAAAAAAAGGAATTGGAAAGAAAAAAATTTATGATAAAATATTACAAAGAAACAATTAAAAACTGTTTTATGTCAAAGTCATAGTAAGAATTGTTAATCACCACAATAAAATAAAAAAGAAGCAAAGAGTGTATGATTGTTGATGCACATGACTATATGGGAGTAAATTTTTCAGTCAACGAACCATTAAACATCTTAATAGTAGGTTGGTTGATTTAGAGATTATTAAAAAAAGTCATGCCACTCAATTCTTATTTATTTACACATCTAACACCTAAACTTCAAATTTTACATACATACCACATTATTTATGCATTAAAGGTGTATTTTCACTTTCAAAAGTTAAAATAGTGATATTTTGTATGTTATATGTGGGATTTGGTGTAAAATGCAGTCTAAAAGTTAGATTTGTAAAAACGTACGGTATTAGGTGGTATTACGTATGTAAACAAATCAGTGAAAAAAGAAAAGAAAAGAAAAGAGAATAAAATAGAGGCTTCACCTGCTCTTCAAGGAACTCGCCTTCAATGAATTGTGTCGTGTTAGGGTCATTGCAACGTGCTGCTACCTGTTCATCCATATCATCTACATCACTATACAATTCTTCATCATAAAATAAATGAAAGATATTATATATATATATATAAGGATACTCACACTGTGTAGATAAAGGAGCTTCTCATTTACAAGCCTCTCAAGGGACAACGCCAACTCCATTGCTACAGCCAACGAAATATGAAGAAATCAGCATTATAGTAAATGAGGAATACTAGCACCAAATGGAGATGATTGTTTGAAGTTTACAGAAGAACAAGTTCTTAGCCGGACATTTAATTCCTATGCATTACCTAAACTCTGCTTTTTACATTCATCCCACCCAAATCTTTCATATCACATAAAAAATACAACCACTTTTACTTTCAAAAAGTGAAATACACATTTTGTTGCCTTAACCTACAAAACTTTATATTAATTATTCTACATAAAATCATTTTCATAATAGATCTTTGTTATAGAACTAAATTGCTTGTTCAAAAAGATCCAATACTTTGAGTAATTTAACGCCATACTAGATTGCACTCTACTGTTTCTTTAATGAATGACAAGATTTATTTTATGTATTTAGCACAAACCTGAATACGATATGTATTGCATATATAAATTTAAATTAATTGAAATTAACATTTACTTGAGTTCTTTGCTTAAAATTGAAGGAAGGTTGAACTAGTGCTTAGAAAAAGAGAGGCAGATGATTGAGTTTAACATAACTAAATGTAAAATCGAACTAGTAAAATTTGAAACATGTAATGAAGTATTTCACAATATATAAGCATGTATACACAATGCTCCAAAATTTTAAAATAAATGCTTTTTATTACATTTGAAAATATGTGAAAATAAAAGTTTTTTTGAATAATTTTTAAGTGCTTTGGTATAAGGCTATGACAAAAGAGAGAGCATGAAATCGGAGATGGTAATCTCTAGTAAAAGTTCATAACTGTTTGAAGGTTGTAAAAATAATTCCATTACAAACTTGACCTTAAAAGCTTACATTAAAGAATATAAAAATTTGAGGCTGGTTAAAGAGCACCAAAGTATATTCCAAGATAAAAATAAATAAATAAAAGATAGGAATATAAATATATTACCATGGAGAGCATCGCCTTTCTCCTCATTTTTGAACTCACTCAATGGCATCAGTATAGATTGGAGCTTCACTCTACCACCACGCTTGTTCTGGTTCAAAAGCAGCATAACATATTAGCAGCCAACGATGCTTCTTTCTTGACATATAAATTTTCATATTTACATGTATAACACTCAAATCTTTTCGATCACAGAGAAGTTAATCTTCTTTTTAAAATTGAAGTACTTTTTAGATGTGCAAGTTTTAAAACCAAAATGTTATAAATGGAAATACCAAACTTAACTATTAGATATGTAAATACATAAGAATTACTAGGTATGTATGTAAATTTCCCCAAAAAAATATACCAATTTAGATATTCACAAATCACCTGATATTTCATCAACTTCTCAGCATGTTCCCTCTCCTCCTCGCTCGACTCTTTGAAGAATCTAAGTAACAAAAACCATAAAAATAGACCAAAATAAACGCAGAAGAAAAAAGTACTAAAGATTTGTGAGTTTAGGCTTACTTGGCCATGCCTCTGAGCGCAACATCGTCCCGATCGAAGTAAGCGAACATTGCATGGTAAACGTAGGAAACGTTGTATTCGACGCTGCATATTTAAATCAAGTCTAGAATCAGACATAAAGAATATTGGTGTTAACACTTAACATAAACAAATCAGCTGAGATGGACAAGCTACAGAGTGCTAAAATTAGATATTTATTTATATACCATGTAACTATTAATACTTCTGGTATACCCAGTCATAATTTTTCGTTTTTTTATTTTTATTTTTAGTATTTTTTTTTTTTAGCAAATCTGTGACTTGTTATCAGTTGCTGTTTATTTAAAAAGAATATTGTGGTATATTTTGTAACGCTGAAATATCCATTTTATATATTAAAAAGGGTTATTAAAAGGGGGAAACTCATGACATAAGGCCAAATATTGTGAGGAGTATGGATATATAGAACCACTCAAATTCAACTCAATAATGAAATAAACAGTTCCCTCATTTAGGCCTAGTTGGATCCAAGTGTTCCTCGAAGATTAAACCAAAGTCATATTGTATGAGAATTTGGTGTGGAAGATGTTCTAGCTAAGTACAGCAATTATCTCAAAACAAATTGAATGACTACAAAAACTCATCCTAACTTGCAAAAATTAGTTGTATACTAACCCAACACATTTTAAGATTATGTCTACATTTGATTAAGGCTGTTTAACTCAATTAAAATTTGTTTATGAAAATTGAAAGACATACGGCTAATAACTAAAAACACATGATTTGTGTTGCAAGCTAGAAAATTCATGATAATAGTATTAGAGCCATAAATTAACATCTTAGTAATATAAAATGATTCAACTCACAAACACATAAAAGAGAAGTTACCGGAAAAGATCAATTTTTTTTCCTTAAAACAAATCATGAAAAGGTAAAAAATCACCGCAACTGGCCAGTTAAAATAACCTACTAGAATATCAATTGCTGACTAAATAATTTTAAATTATTAAATAATATTAGTAATCTTTATTTAATATATTATTTAATAAATTAAACTAATATGTGCAAATATTTATAAAATTAATATTAATATATTATTATTAGTTTAATTGCTTTTTAACTAAATTATGCCGTATAAAGATATTATTTTAGAACTTTGCAATAAAAATATTACTAATTTTATAATATGTAGTATTAAATTTTCAATTTAATAATAATACATATTAATTTTAAATTTTTTTCTTAAATCAATAGAATAAAAATATCATTTCGTTACATAAATAACTGATCAAACATTAGTTTAAAAAGTTTACTAAATTCTATATAAAAATTATTAAAATTAAATAAAATATATAATCATCATAGCAAAATTAAATATTTCTAAGAACTCTAGTTCCTCAAACTACAAGCCCAAATCACTATTCTACTTCAAACTTAGAAAAAAAAAAAAAAACTTACACAAAATCAGTACAAAATCATCCAGATTTTTAACTTTTTTTTTCCAAAAAATACTGTTTTATTAAGAAAATTTTATATTACGGCTATTTTAAAAATTTCCTAATAATAAATCGAAAGACACCATAACTCTTAAGGAAAACTAATCTAAGAAAAGAAAAAACAGAGTATTGTAGAGTATCTCACTTGATCTGCTCGTTGATTGCAGCTTCGCATTCATCCACATATTTCTGACGGGCGAGAGATTTATGAGGCGAAGAGGTCACCAGCGCGAGCTCATGCTGAACCTCCTCGAAGNGAAGAGGTCACCAGCGCGAGCTCATGCTGGACCTCCTCGAAGGGCTCGAACAAAAATCCGGTCAAAGCGCGATCGCTCTCACGTCCAGTAGCAGCTACGACTCCCGCTTCCGGCGTCCCCACTTTGGGAATCCTCAAAACGCCGGCCATCGGAGCCCGCCGGCGGAGAAAAGCTACTGGCCAAGACGCCTCTGACGAAGAAGAGAAAAGGGAAATAGCCGAGGAAGCCTGGAGTAGCATCTTTAAACAGAGGTGGAAACAGAGAACAGGGACAGAGGAAGAAGAGAAAGAGGATTGGTGAGATAAATGGCAGAGATGAAGGGATGAAGGTTGATATAGAGGTTGAAGGCCGAAGGAGCTTTTTCCCTTCGGTGATACAGACGGCTGTGATGAATGACACGTGGTGGGTGGATATCGAATGACAGAAAGAGCGCGTGGAGGGCTCGTGCTCTCGTGCTCTGTTGGCCTGCCACCACATTTGCTGCGGGTCAGCGAAACAAACATATTATCCAATTCACAGAGAACGCTGCGATTCTCTTTCTTTATGTTCTTTTGCCGTTGGATATCTGCGGATCAACTTATTTGCACTAATCTTGTGCACATTTCACGGCTTTGGATGCTTGATTATAAATATTGTATAAATTCACCTGCACAATAAAATTTTCTTGTACAAACATTTTAATTAAAAATAATCAGTAAATCCAATTTCTAGGCTGGCATTTTTTGGCCGTTCTGTATACCATACTTTAGTGTCGAAAGTAAATATGGTGGTATGCTTTTGTTGATCTGCGCTACTTCGAGATAAGATATCTTCATTTCTCGTGGAGGTGCCATTTGTAGTTTCTTAATTCACTTTGCATACCGCTTTTCTATTTAACTATTTAAATTTTAGTATTTAATTATATCGTACAACAATATCATGATTGTGGGAATCTAAAAAAAGTTCGACTAATTTTACTTAATAGACACCAAAGAAACATTTTAGGATGGTCAAAAGTAGGAGGCGCTAAGAATCACATCATTCCGTCGGAACTCTGAGTAAGTCGAATGAAAGATTATGTGGCACATGATCTAAGGGACAACAATTGTAATCAGCTTATTCATCAACCCATTGAATATTTTTCTAATCTTCTATGAAGAGCCCTTGTCCGAAGGAGATCTACCTGTTAGATTATCGTGATACACTCTCTGTTTGATGGTCTAAGTTCACACTAACGACAAGAGGGCTTCTACCATAGATTCTCTCGAGAAAGATGATTGAAGTCCTTCTAGCTGACCGAACGCTTATCAAGCTATCGAATGAAAATATTAGTCGGTCATTAAATGCCCCTCTTTAAGTAGTTAAGAATATGAAACGGTATCAACGTTAGTTAAAGAATTTTTTAAGAGTCTTGAAGTCAGTTACAAATATGAAAATGTGTAATAATTACTTCTAACACATTTTTAAAATAGAGATAAACATGTAACTTTACTAGATACCTCTATAATTTATAAGTTGGTGGTCATTTCTTCAAGAAAGGACTAGTAAATTTACTCTCTGAGAACTTGTGTTATTATATATTTTATTCCTCTATTTCTCTTTCCTGATTCCTCTCATACGTCTAACACTCTGAATCTTGGGTTTGATCCACAAGACATTTTTGGATTCAGTATGATAAAAGGTTTGCTGAGTGTAGATTCATGCCATCAAAAAGAAGAGGAGCACGCCAAGGAGAAGGAACTTACTTGAAACCAAATGACGAGATAAAGGACATAGTTAACATGTGTTGTACTTGAGGAGAGAACATGAGCTCTAAAAGAAATAAACCCTTGAGGTGAACTCGAACCACAAGGCTACCAGATGACTTAGTTGGTCAAATGAATTGAGGAATCCAATTACTAGGACAGTGCAAGGTTTATCTAAAACTTCAGAGCACGAAGGGGTGAATGGAAGTTTATTGTCCGTTGGAAAATGTGTTCTCCTGACAGATCATAAATATTAAACTTTGAAAAATTCAAAATTCCAACCTTGGAATCTGATCCCGTACTTAATGCTTATGCACAGTATAACAATAGTTCTGATGATATTTTTCACTTATATTTTCTTATTTTGTAACAAAATCAAAAACTTGATCCTAAAGAAAAATAAGAATTTAACCTTTTAATTTATATATATTTATATTGAGATACTACGCAAGTATACGTATCATTATCAAGTAATATAGGACTTTTTAATTAAGATCTAAATATCGAACCCATAGGGAAGATTATGCAATATGCACTTTTTAGAAAATTTTTTTACTTTTAAAAAGATAATTACTTGAACTAAAAACGATTTTTATAGGAATTTAAAATTTAAATGTTTTTGGTATTTTTGATATTTTAACGAAACAGTAACAACTTAAAAAGAAAACTAAGGTTTTTGTAGAAGAAAAATACTTAATATGAAAATATTTTTCTTCTTATCATGAATCAATAATAAGTATAGGAATTATGTTGTGGAAGTATGCAAATTGTGTTGTGCCAAAAGGGAACAATAATATTCTTTACCCTTACTAGAGATGGTATAAAGAACATTGGCTAATTTAAAATTTGAATAGTTGTGAAGACCGGCTAGGCAGGGAATATACTAGCTCTCATTCTAAAGTTCTCTCGATTCCCTCCACCATGGGGCTAACATTCTCGTATCAGAACTTAAAACAATAAACCAAGTTGGAGGCTTTAACCTGTTACTTTAAAGTTCTCTAACTCTACACCCATCAATGATTATTTTCTTATTTATTTGCACTCAATCATATGAACTATATCTCATTCATACAACCTCTTGTGATTCTTTCCAATTTTTGACTGAGACAATACCAGCCCATTTCTTACATGTTCTCACAACAAATTTTAACATATGGATTGGTCAAATCAAGAAGTAAATGAAGTGCATGGATTTAAATCATCACAACTTCTTCCATCATTAAAGATCAATACTCTCCACAACTTCCATCCAAAACTTAATTACTTATCATTTTAAGAAGAAAGATAATGAAAACTACTCAGAATACATGGAGAAAAACAAAACCACACTTTAGTTTAAAAGAAAAAATCTTTGTCAAACCAACAACAAGTCTCGATTAAAACCAAAAGTAGTCTAAAACAAAAAGATAAGAACTTATCTTAAGTTCTCCACCAAACTCTTGAAGTTCCTTTTTTCTCTTCTCTTTTACAATCACTCAAAACAAAAAATATAAAGTAAATAAAAAGTGGTTCCTGAAAATCTCTCTGAACTAACTCCCCAGAAAAGAACTTTCAAAACTTGCCAATATTTTCAAGAATGAAAATCTCTCCGAACTAACTCCCCAAAGAAGAACTTTCAAAACTTGCCAATATTTTCAGGACTCTTTTCTTAGTTCTCTCTTCTTTCTTTTATAGTTTCCAAGAGGTGCCTTGAGATCTCTTCAAAATGTATCTTGATTTGATGTATTTGCCAAATAGAGACATCCTGATAATTTTCATCCATGGTGGTTATAACCACCTTTTAAGCCAATGGGCGCCTTAAAAACCTCTTCGAAATTCGTGAAAATCGATTTTACTCGTCTAGTAACTGCCACTGACGCTTAAGCGTGGGGTCTCGGTGCTTAGGCGCGGCCTTCTCTGTTTAATCGGTGCTTAAATACTGGATCTGACACTTAGGCACCAAAACTCTTTTGCACAATTTTTCTCATTTTTGCTCCAAATTTGATCATTTTTCACTCCTTTAAGCAATTTTTTTTCCATTTTTACTTGTATCTGCAAGAAAAACACAAAAATAACTTTGATTAAAGTGCAATATCTAAAAAAATATGTATAAAAATGTGTCTAAAAGCACTATATATTTTTAGTATATCAAAATTCCCAAACTTAAAATGTTACTTGTCTTCAAGTGGCACTTCAATCTTTAAAAACCAAATATGTATGATATGTATATGAGGTTTTTTTAGGAGTTACTAAAATTTAGATTTAGAAATATAGTAGTCCAACTTAGAAAAAATAATTAGTAAATGAGACAAACTTAAAGTTTGAAAATTTTTAATGTTAAGAACTATGAAAATATGAGTTCCTATCTAATTCAGAAATTTTATAAGGTTCTCTAAATTTAGATTTTAGTTCTTTTATTTTCTCTACTTAAAAATTTTTATTAAAATTAATTTTACTTACTATATTATATTTATAAGCTTAAAATTTATACATAAGAATTACTAGGTATGTATGAAAATTTCCCAAAAAAATATACCAATTTAGATATTCACAAATCACCTGATATTTCATCAACTTTTCAGCATGTTAACCTAAACAAATCAGCTGAGATGGACAACCTACAGAGTGTTAAAATTTACTTACTGTATATTTTTTTGGCAAGTCCTCACATACCGTTAGAAATGATTTTTACTAGATTGCAACTACGGTCAGAGTCTGAGAACTATTAGAAATTAGACTTTTTATAAATCATCGATAAACTATCGAAAATCAACCCGATATTTTAGATACACAGATAGTTACCAATTATTCTTCAGATTGTATCTATTTTCCCTACCTAAAAAACTTTCAGGCTAAAATTATTATTATCTTTTTTAATTTTGATTGATTATCATGAGCGACGTGAGTGACGTTGTTGTTGTTTGTGACAATTCATTTGAGAAGCGTTGTTTCGTTTTCATTATATTAATTATCATTACCGATGGGAACGGAAGAATCAGAGAAAATTGGGCTATATCAAATTATGTTGAGTTTTTCGAAGCATTGCACAGACTCTAATATCAGCTCAAAGTTTTTGATAAATTTAGGCAGCAAACTTTGATGAAGACATTATAATTAAATTTTAATTATGATAAATTTTTCGCTTACAAGGTTAAGAGCATAAATATTAATGCAAGGTGGCTATAATTTCAAAATTTTAGATACTGGAAAGATAGCAGAGGGAAATTAAAAGAAGAGCGCTTAGTTTAATCACACAGAATTTTCTACCAATTAAATTTATTTTGAAAATGTGCAATATATGGTATAATTAATTAATCAACATGTATTACATTGTTAGATCTCAAATTGTCTTTTGCGGATAAGCTTTGAGAGTTAGAGTAGAATGAAGAAGAGAAATGAGAGAAGAGTGAGTCAAGAATTTGTTGTAGAGAGAATTCGGAAGGGAGAGCGGGTCTGTCGCCTTTATTTTTATTTTTGTCTCATATTTATAGAATCATGTTTTGTACAATTACAGACGAAGGGAACGAACAGTTCAGGGAACCGTTATTAATATGATTAATGCTCTAATTAAATATATCGTGTGTATGTGTGTGTGTGTGTGTGTGTGATTCCAATTTTTAACATGGTGGTAAGTGGTTGGGCCGAGTTATCTGAGTTTGGTTGATTGCGGGGACCGGTCGAGTGGGGACTTGCCTTCCAAAGTGTGTGTTTGTCGTTCGAGGTATTCGATCGTATGGCAATCTCGCTTACCACGGGTCAGCCAACCAACTGTGGTGGGGTGCTCCTGTACGCACTTCGAGCAATCTAGGCTGCTGTTATGCCCGCTGGCCAAACCCTTTATCATAGCCTGTCAGCAGAAACTAATAGTGCAATCAATCATTGATTGGTTGCATGCTTCGATCGTTCAACTGTCATTTGGACCGTCTAGTAGCTTTGTGATGTGTGATAGTATTTTTGATGTCTACATATTTGTTCCCCGAGTTTTTCTGTTCTTTGATAGTGATGGCTAAAATAAAGATAGAAAAATTTATTAAACATTATTTAGGATTAAATTCATGGATTGATTGAGCATTTGAATTTCCCTGTGACTTTGTACCCCTTGTGCCCTATAAATGGACATCAACTGAGACTTGTACCATTTGTCTTCAGTTTTTAATTTTACAGCTGACGAGTGTTATCTTTGACAGTTCAAACTGGATCATTTTTGGATCCTCAGAGGCCGGCGAAGGCAGGGTTTTGGATTTCTTCTTCTACATAAACAAAAATGGTGACGAAAGAAAAAAGGGCAAGGGTCGAGCCTAATTTGGTTGACGTAGTTGAATCATTTGATGACGCTAAAGGACAATCATTGAGGAGGCCTCGCCAAGAGGCTTTAGGGACTGGTCTGGACTCGAACGTTGAGGGCCAGCAAATCATTTTTGTCGAGAAAAGCATAAAGGAGCTGGAAGGAGAAATTTTCATGATCTTTCCTCGGCTGTAGCTACAAGAAAGTGGGGGGCACCTCAGACCAAGAGGAAGTGATGACCTTTAAGACTCTCTATCCCATAGAAAGATTCATACAGGAATTGGTCATGTTGATGAATCACCAAGAATGAAAGACATTGAAAGATTTCACAAAATCATATCCTGCTATGGTGGTCGTTCCACTAGTTGTGGATGTTGAACATCTACTGCAGTTGACCTCGGAAGTTCATCAGCTGCCCTACCCCTCACCCATGATAGATCTCTAACTAGGGACACCAACGAGGGGAACACCGCATCCCATTATCACAGAGTAGTGGGCAGGCGAGATCGGACCATTAGTGGCATCGGTTGGCCCTTCCAGAGGAGTTGTTGGGGGTTCAGATGTGGATCCAGTGCGTATGTTTGCCTGAATGTTGAAGTATCACCTTTGCGGACGGAGCTTGTCACTCTTCAAAGTGGGATGATTGAGGTTTTGCACGAGTTGGAGGCTCTCAACAAGTTGTTGGATCTGTTGAGGTTCAACCAGGAAGCTGATCAGATGGATCAGATTTGGATATACGGAGAGTTGGTTCTACAAAAGTTGAGGGGGCTTGTCCCCTCAAATGTCTTAGAAGACCCTTTTATCAAGCTCTTTCAATGGCCCTCTGTAAGCGAACATTGCATTGTTGTATTCGTTAATAGAAGAGATGACTACCAACAATTTTTAATGGCCCTTTGAAAGGGTAAATCCTAAAAGAGTAGCTAGTATCCATGATTTTGGTGCAATATCTATGTTGGCTTCATAGATTGCTGTAATATCAAAGAAATTAGATCATTATGGAATGAACTATTCTCCAACACCTACTATGATGGAAGAGAATTTATCTGCGCAATTTGTGGATGTTCAACCTTCATATGAGACTTTAAATGTTATTAATAGACACAACAACCCTTATTCGAACTATTGTAACCCAGGTTGAAAGAATCATCCAAATTTCAATTGGAATAGCAATTCTGCTACGAATCAACAATGGGCGAACAACCCATTGAACCTATTAGGAAATTCATCCAACCAAGAAAATGTTAATTATAGACCTTCTTATCCTCTAGGATTTAACATTAACACTCAAATTAAGGAAAAAAAGTTGTCAATGGAAGAACTGATATTAAACATGGGTTAATAATTGCAGAATCAATGAAATCAATTACAAATTCAAATAAATCAATTACAAAATCAAGGAACTGCTATTAAGAATATTATAAATCAATTAGGGCATATCACTACTACGCTTAGTAACCAAATATTAGGAACTTTTCCTAGTATTGTGGAACCAAATCCTAAAGATCAAGGAAAAGAAAGAAATCAAGGTGATACAATTACGAAGTGGAAAAGAATTGGAAACAAGAGTACAAAAAGAAAAAGAAACTGAAAAAGAGAAAGTGGATACAGAAAAAGAAAAGAATCATGAATACCCAGAATTAGAATATCCACTTACACGAATGAAAATTACTGTAGAGAAACCTCCTTCATCGTTTTCTCAAAGATTGAAGCAACACAAATAGAATAAACAATTTTCCAAGTTTTTAGAAATTCTTAAGAAATTAATGAAAAATATTCCCTTAGTAGAAGCTTTAGAGCAAATGCCCAATTATATGAAATTTATGAAAGAAATTCTGAACAAGAAAAGGAAGTTCATAGATAATGAAACTGTTGCACTTAGCGAAGAGTGTAGTACAATTATTCAGAAAAAAGCTTCCGAAAAAATTAAAAGATTCAGATAGTTTCACTATACCGTGTGCTATTGGTGAAAAAAATTATGGAAGAGTTTTATGTGATTTGGGAGCCAGAATTAATCTTATGCCTCTATCAATTTTCAAAAGATTAGGATTAGGAGAAGCTCGCCTACTTCTGTAACTCTTCAGTTAGCGGATCGTTCAGTTACATATCCTAAGGGAGTTATAGAAGATGTGTTAGTAAAAGTTGATAAATTTATCTTTCCTGTGGATTTCATTGTTTTAGATATAGAGGAAGATAAAGAAATACCTATCATTTTAGGGAAACCATTTTTAGCTACTGGAAAAGCTTTGATAGATGTTCAAAAAGGTGAATTAACTATGAGAGTTAACGATCAAGAAGTAACTTTTAACATTGTAAAATCTATGAAATACCCTGCTGTTGAAATAGATAATGAATGCTTTCGCATGANAAAGAACAATTTGAAGATAGTGATGAAGTTATTTTTGATGAAATAGAAAATGAAGAATTAGATTATGTTCAGAATAGATTTGAGATGCTTGAAGAGAATGATGAAGTTATTTTGGACGAATTAGAAAATGAAGAATTAGATTATATTCAGGAAAGATTTGAGATGTTGGATATTACAAAAATGCTGATAAGAATCTATTTCCATCAATTATAAAACCACCTGAACTTGAGTTGAAAGTATTACCTAGCCACTTGAAGTATGTATATGTTCAGGAAAGATTTGAGATGCTAGATATTACAGGAAATGCTGATAAGAATCTAGTTTCATCAATTATAAAACAATCTAAACTTGAGTTGAAAATATTGCCTAGCCACTTGAAGTATGTGTTTCTGGGAGACTCATCTACATTATCTGCTATTATATCTTCAGAATTAAATGATTTGTAAGAGCAAAAACTTTTGGATGCATTAAAAAGATATAAGAAAGCTTTTGGTTGGACCTTAGCTGATATTAAAAGAATCAGTCATTCTTAAAAAGATATAAGAAAGTTTTTGGTTGGACCTTAGCTGATATTAAAGGAATCAGTCATTCGATATGTATGCATAGAATTATACTAGATGAACAATATAAACCAAGAGTTGATCCACAAAGGAGATTAAACTCAATGATGAAAGAAGTAGTTAAAAGGAAAAATTTGAAATGATTAGATGCTTTAATTATATATCCTATTTTNCCTATTGCTCCTGAGGATCAAGAAAAGACAGAATTTACTAGTCCTTTTGGAACTTTTGCCTTTCGAAGAATGCCTTTTGGATTATGTAATGTACTTACAAAATTTCCAGAGATTGTTGATGTCTATATTTAGTAAGTTAATTGATGATGGAATAGAAGTGTTTATGGATGATTTATCTATATTTGGAACATCATTTGACACATGCTTAAATTATCTTGAAAAAATTTTGGAGTTAAGCGAAAGAACTAATTTAGTTATAAATTGGGAGAAATGTCAATTTATGGTTGCAGGAGGAATTGTGTTAGGGCATAAAATTTTAAAAATTGGGAGAAATGTCAATTTATGGTTGCATGAGGAATTGTGTTAGGGCATAAAATTTTGGGAAATTGTCTGGAAGCAAACCCTGCAAAAATTCAAGTTATATCTAAACTAACACCTTCTACTAATGTAAGAGAGCTAAGGAGTTTTCTTGGACATGTTGGTTTTTACAGGCGTTTTATTAAAGATTTTTCAAAAATTCCTAAACTTCTATGCCAACTTTTAGAAATGGACAAGAAATTTAAATTTACTGAAAACTGTTTAAATTCCTTTGAGTTATTAAAAAAAAAATTAATCACAGCCCCCATTATAGTTTCACCTAACTGGGAGAAACCATTTGAACAGATGTGTGATGCTAGTGATTATGCTATTAGAGCTGTTCTTGGACAAAGGTATGAAAAGATTTTTAAGGTTATATACTACGCTAGTAAAACTCTTAATGATGCACAAATTAACTATACTATTACTGAAAAAGAGTTACTGGCCATTGTGTGTGCTTTAGACAAATTTAAATCTTATTTAATTGGGACTAAATGTGTTGTGCATATTGATCACTCTGATATTAAATATTTGATGCAAAAGGAGGATCCCAAACCAATGTGTGCATAATGATCACTCTGCTATTAAATATCTGATGCAAAAGAAGGATGCTAAACCAAGGTTGGCATACTGATCAATCTGCTATTAAATATCTAATGCAAAAGAAGGATGCTAAACCAAGGTTGATATACTTTTGATGCAAAAATTTGATCTTGTGGTTATTGATAGAAAGGGAACTGATAATCAAATTTTACTTTTGATGTTGATCTTGTGGTTATTGATAGAAAGGGAACTGATAATCAAATTGTTGATCATTTGTTGAGATTAGAAAATCATGAATTATCTAACACCAACAATTAAATTACAGACAGTTTCCCTGATGAACAACTTTATAATATTAATGAGTGGAAAATACCATGGTATGCTGATATTGTTAATTATATTGTAAGTGATATTTTGCCACCTATATTGACACTGCAACAACAAAGAAAATTCATTCATGATGTAAAAGCATATTTTTGGGATGAGTCCTATTTATATAAACAATGTAAGGATCTTATTATGAGAAGATGTGTACCTTATGAAGAAACTGAGCTAATCATTCAGAAATGTCATGATTCTGAATTTGGATGACATTTTGGGATTGATAAAACTGCTTATAAAATTTTACAAGCATAATTTTGTTGGCCTACTATCTTTAGAGATGTTTATAGATACATAAAAACTTGTGATCGATGTCAACGACTAGGCAATATATCTAGAAGAAATGAAATGCCTCTGAATTTCATGTTGGAAGTTGAGATCTTTGATGTTTGGGGATTATATTTCATAGGACCATTTATTCCTTCATTTGGGAACTTATACATATTAATTGTAGTTGACTTACGTTTCTAAGTGGATTGAAGCACAAGCTTTACCTCGTTGTGATGCTAAAAGTGTTTCAAGTAGATTTTAATGAAATGCCTATGAATTTCATGTTAGAAGTTGAGATCTTTGATGTTTGGGGATTAGATTTTATGGAAACCATTTACTTCTTCAGAAGTTGAGATCTTTGATGTTTGGGGATTATATTTTATGGGACCATTTATTCCTTTATTTGAGGAACGAAGTTGAGATATTTGATGTTTGGGGATTAGATTTTATGGGACCATTTATTCCTTCATTTGGGAACTTGATATATATTTAAATTTCATGTTAGAAGTTGAGATCTTTGATGTTTGGGGATTTGATTTCATGGGACCATTTATCCCTTCATATGGGAACTTATACATATTAGTTGCGTAGACTTACGTTTCTAAGTGGATTGAAGCACAAGCTTTACCTCGTTGTGATGCTAAAAGTGTTTCAAGTCTCTAAGTGGATTGAAGCACAAGCTTTACCTCGCTGTGACGCTAAAAGTGTTTCAAGATTCGCACAAGATTTAACCTCGTTGTGATGCTAAAAGTGTTTCAAAATTTTTAATGAAAAATATTTTCACTAGATACGAAATGCTTAGAATGATTATCACTAGTTGTGACGCTAAAAGTGTTTCAAGATTTTTAATGAAAAATATTTTCACTAGATACGGAATGGCGAGAATGATTATCACTGACGAAGGATCCCATTTTAGGAATAAATACACTCAGAGATTGACAGAAAAGTTTAATATTTTTCATAGAATCTCTACTGCCTATCACCCTTAAACCAGTGGGTTAGCTGAAGTTTCTAATAGAGAGATTAAACAAATACTTGAAAAGACTATAAACCCTAGTAGAATAGATTGGTCCACTAGACTGGATACCACATTATGGGCTTACAAGACTGTTTATAAAACTTCTATTGCAATGACTCCTTACAAACTAATTTTTGGAAAGATTTGTCTTGGGCGATTAAGATTCAATTATAATTTGAAAGATGCTGGTAAGAAGAGATTGTTACAATTGAATGAATTGGAAGTATTAAGAAATGAATCTTATGATAATGACAGAATTTATAGGGAAAAACTTCTTTGCATTATGCTTTTAGCTCATAGAATGTGCACTTAAGAAGTCTTCAATGCTCAAACATTTAGCACATTGGTTGAAAATAATATAAATAATATTAATCAATTGGGTTTGAATGCTGAAAAAAAAATTAAAATAAATAAGATATAATGAAATAAATAACTACAAATGCTCAAAGTTGTTTAGCCTTTATTAGAGAAGAAAGATGTGTGTTGTTTTAATAATCATGTAATGGTGTCAAATTCTTGAATGCGTATATAACATCATTAATTCTTGATGCATCATAAAAAAAACTCTATCATATAACATGAATCTCAATGCATTGTTTAGCAATAAATGCTTTTTCTTCAAAATCATGATAATCAAAGGTTTCGAATTCAGCTGACTTATAATCGAACAGACCATGTCGATAAGATGAGCCCATTTATACAAAACTTGGCAATCTCGGTCAAATCAACCCATGATCAAGCCATTGAAGCAAATTTGAAGGCTTTTCGTTACTAATTGAATGCTCAAATGAACTCTAAATTTGATGTATTTATAGTCAAATTGAGCTCTCAGTGAGAGAAATCCAAAAAAACTTAAAATTGCTTAATTTTGAGATCATTAAGACACCAAAATTGTTAACTAACCCATATTTTTATGGGGATCAATACCGATCATATGATCAAGTGATTAGGGAAGTTATTTGCTAAATAAGCAAAATATCCTTATCCAAGAAGCAATAAATAAACACCCTCTTCCCTTAGAGGAAGGGGATGATAATAAGAGAAGAAGAAGAGCTGACGAGTAATAACTGACCTTTGTAGCCATTGATGACTGCTAGTCGGCCACTTTCGACCACCATCGGTCATCACCACCTGCCGCAGCTGACCACTGGCCTCAGGCGACCTTACGAACGACTGTTGTATTTTAAATATGATTGATATGTCTAAAACCCGTACGTATTAAAAACCTGACTAGTAATCATCAACCTTCGTAGCCACTGACTACCATCGATCACCACCCATCAGTCATCTTCAAATGTAGACTATCGGTCATCATTGACCACTGTAGTCATTCATTGTCCACCACTGTCAACCACCACCACTAACCACCAACCACTAGCAACCAATACTTACAGTTAACATAGTCAAAATATGGTTTTTTGGCCAATTAATAATGTTACAACTTCCAACTATGACTTCTATGTCCAACTCTCACTTTTGCAGTCACCGATTGTAAACTTTATTACAAATCACTGCCTTTGACCTTTATGGCCAAATAGTATTGTTAAAGCTTTCAAACATAGTCTCTATGGTTAATTGTCACTATTGTAGCCATCAACTATAAATTTTATGAAAAACTAATGCCTATATAGCAGCCAACTATGACCTTTGTGGCCAAATACATACTATTACTGTTTGGATGGAAAATCAAGGGCTCAATTGACTTCCAATAAAAATCACACAATAAAAAATAAAATCTCACCAATTCAAGAAATATGGAACAAAATATTAAAGAAAAACACACAACAAAGTCATCACATAACAACACATCATGACTTAACATGGAAAATCCGGAGAAGAGGAAAAAACAATAAACCACACTACACCAAAATCTCTTATGAAATGGATAAATGTACAGAGGTTTTCATCATTCATATCTTCTCTATATAATAATAACACTTATAAGAAATCCACTCTAAATCCTTTTTTAATCACTCAAAAAAAATTACACATCTAAATCCACCTCTCTCAACAACTGCACCTTCTATTGCACCATTAAGACACTCCAAGCTCATATGTCATTCTTCTACATTGAGAGTTTTGACTCCCATAATAGATAAAACCATCTCAAAGAGTAACCATGTTGACACCTGATGTAAATATTACTCACTCGGTGGAATTGAAGGAATCGAAGCAACCACGGTGCAGTTATGCCCGATTGTAGTGTAGTTACAGTGGTCAACAATGCTACCATTTTTTTGATTGCACCCAATAACTCTCCTCCAGATTTGTCCTTCCATCTATACGATCTTCATAGTCTTGTCCTATAGTATGGTTCACCCTAGTTCTCAACCTTCATGAACTCAAACTGAAGCCAATAATAACTCCATTTTCTCAATAGTCAACACCATAATCAACATATTTGTAGGATTTTTAGTTGTGTATCTTCTGCAAGAACATCTGTCATATTCTAGGAGAACCATTAAATTGATACCTCAACTTAATATGCTTTGTCATGACATGGAAAGCAGTGTTCTTAGCAAAATAAATAATACTTATACTATCGCTTTGAAGCTCTTTAATCTTATGTTGCTTGACTTGTTGAACCATAAAGCCTTGTAACTAAATCATCTTCTTGCTAGCCATATTGATAATAATACATTTGGCTTCTATATTTGAAGGCACAACAATCTTCTGCAGCCTGAAAACAAAACTCAATGTTATGTTCCCAAATGTGAACATATAACTTGTTATACTTCTTCTACCATCCAAATATTTTACTTGATATGAATCTATAAATATTTGTAGGCTAATCCCAGCACTTCCCAAGCAAAGTTCTCTGTTGATTGTTCCCCAAGAATTCACTTCACTACCTCCCAATGATGCTTGTCTGGATTGCCCATATACTTGCTGACCACTCCCACTATATATGTAATATCTAATCTCATACAAATCAAAGTATTCATCAAACTTTCAACAACTAAAGTTTATGGAGTTCTCTCTATCTTTTCCTGGTTTGTTTCGAACTTATATGATAGTTCCTTATATAGCTTAAACTGACTACCTAAGGTGGTACGGACTGATTTTGCTTCACTCATGTTGAACCTTTGTGGAATCTTCTCAACATACTCTGTGTGAGATAACTTCATTATGCTTGCACTCTTGTCTGTGTTGATTCTCATCCCAAGGATCTTTTTGATTGGACCTAAATCCTTCATCTTAAACTCTCTTAATTTTTTTCTTAAAGTCACTGACGTTCTCCATATCTTCCCCTATAATTAGCATGTAATCCATATAACTTTTTGATGAAGCAGTAGGGGCCTACATGTCACTTAATGTACCAACTGTATGAAGCTGTCAAACCTTCTATACCATTTTGTGGGGCCCTACGTCAAGTCATTGAAACTTTATTTAACATACGAACCATGTCATCTTTCCTTAGAACTTTGTAACCTTGCATTTGCACCATGTACAATTCATCTTCTAGAAAGTCATGTAAAAAAATTGAATTCAATTCTATCTGTTCCATATGTAGATTTTTCTTTATTATTAAGTTCAACATAACTTTGAAGTTTATCTTCACTATAGGAAAAACTATCTCATTGTAGTTCACTCTTTCCTTCTATTGAAACCCCTTCACAACAAGACATGTCTTGTAGCGCCTGCTACGATCTAACACCACTTTCAACCTATAGATCCAGTTATTATAAAGTAATCTTTTGCCAACTGGTAATACTACCAAGTCCCATAACTTATTTGACCATAAGAATCACATCTCCTCTTTCATAGCAAGCTCTAACTCCTTTGAATCTACAACTTGAGTGGCCTTCTCATAGCACTATGGTTGGTCCCACTTGCATTTAGCAAAAAAAATATTTTAAGGAATGAGAATACCTCTATATTGTCTCAAGATTTTGTTGCATCTCCTAACTTTATTGGAAAGTGATTGATAAACTCTCTGTGCTTCATTTGATTGAACACTCTTTCTATCTTCACCCATCTAATCATCAGTTTCTTCTATCTCAACATATTTGAACTTCTAAAAAATAACTGTCAGATAATTATGAATTTTGCTCTTATCCTTGTCCATCTTTATTTCATTGAAAGTGACATCAACAATCTTGATGAAATTCTAATTCTAATATTCTTAGAACTTATACCCAAATTCATCTGATCTATACCCGATAAAAGTACACTTAATAGATTTTGAATCAAATTTACTTATGGACTTTGCATCAACATTTATATATGTATAACAAACAAATACCTTCTAGTGAGATAGATTTACCTCTTTATTACTCCAGGCTTCTTTGGGGTTAGCCTTCTTTCAAAGGTATTAATGGAACATGATTTATCAAATAAATTTATAGTGTTCACTGCTTCTTCCTAGATTTTGTTGACAAGTCTACAAGCAACCTCATACTCCTGGCATACTTTACGATGGTTCTATTCATGTGCTCAACAAAACTATTCTAACATGTTCTCCTTAGAATAGTGAACTCATGCATGATCCTGTCTACAACATAGAAATTCTTGAACCTCTAATCACAATACTCACCTCCATTATCTTGTTTGAGGCACGTTAGCCTCAAGCTTATTTTAATTTTTATCATGGCCATCCACTTCCTAAGCACTTCAAATACATCAAATTTATACTTTAGAAAAAAAAACCATACTTTTCTGAAGTGATATTCGATGAAAGTGACAAAGTGGTGAGAACCTCTATTGAACTATATTGGAGTAGGACCACATACTTCTTTATGCACTAATCCATCTTCTTTAACTTCACTATTGACTCACTACTAAAGAAAGCAACTTTCTTCTGCTATCCATATATGAAATTTTCACAGAACTCTAAATTCACATATTTCATCCCTGAATCCTGTTCTTTAAAAGTGGGGACTTCATACCTTTCTTACACATATGGTCAAGCCTGTGGCACCAAAGACATACATCAACCTTGGTTACAACAACATTAGTACAATCTGTCAACTCATTATTTAAGTAAAAATCACTTTCAATATTTTTTGTGAGCAATTTACATTGCTCCCTTGGTCATCTTTTGTGAATCGCCTATAAAAGTAATCACATACCTTGACTTTTCCAGCTAGTTCATTGAGATCGGATTTCTCTTCAGAATTGGAAAAGTTCTTACTTCTTTGAGATTCCAGAATGTTCATTTAGCAACCTGATGTCAAAAACACCCTTTCCTGTAGTACTGTGTGTTTTGTTATCTCTTAAATAAAACTTCTCTAAGCCATTATGAAAAGTGGCCCCTGAATATACTAACCTAAATTCAGTCTTGATTACAATAAGACTAGAGAGTCACATTAGAATTTATCTATAGAAATATTTATAGAGAGGTTTTTTTCTTGGTTACTATCACAAACATTTTAAAGAATTTTACAGTCCATCTTGAATTGAACTTTCTTCTCATAGTTCTTCTAGTCTCCTCTACCATTTCCCTTACATGACATGGACTTTTCTCTTCTGGACTTGAATTAGTCTCTACCTGTATTTCTGTCCAGATTTTTCCTCATATTTTTAACATTCAATGCAGAACATGAAGATTCATCATTCAGTTCCTTTCAACAAAATTTTTCATTCAGCACTAACCTTAAGATTTCATTGAAGTTCAACTTCATATTACTAGAAGAGTTACTCACCCCTATGTCAATCCTTCCAAACTATAATGAAGATATGGATAAAAATGTCTTAACCTCATCATCAAATTTGATACCCATATAGAACAATTGATTAGTCACAATATTGAAATTATTCAAGTGTTTGACCACCAGTTTGCCTTCCGCCATCATCAAATTGAATAACATCTCCATAAAAAAATCTTATTCAAAGTATAAAATTTTTTAATATCTTTATCAGTGACACCATGAATCCACCATAACATTCTCATTCATTATATTGAACACAATAGATGATAAAAGTTAAAAATGGATTAAACATAGGGATATTCAATCTAGCACTTCCCATTCTTCCAAAGTCATTGTTTCAGTTTCTTGGTGATTCATTGTTGAGGAAAATATAATTTTTGTTTGACACACCAAATAATTCACTTGTATTTTTTAGAACACAAAGTTCAATCCCTTGACTTATTCACTTTGTACATTACTCAACCAACCATTGGTCTCACTCGAATAAAAAAACCTTGAAAAGAAGAAAGCCCCTCTGATACCACTTATTGGAATGAAAAACTAAGGGCTTCGATTAATTTTCAATGAAAGCTGCACTGAGGAAAATAGGATCATACCAATTTGAGAAATCCATAAAAAAATATCGAACAGATTCACACCAAAATTTAACATGAAGAAAAACTGAGAACTAAAAAAAACTATGGAACCACGCCACACAAAAAGTCCCATATGAAAAGAAGAAATGTACAAAGATTTTTAACATTCAGATCTTCTCTTTATAATATTGAAAGTTATAAGAGTTGAATTTCGAATCCTCTCTTGATCACACAAGAAAACTTGGCCAAAATCCACACTATCAACACACCGTACCTTCTCGAGAGACTTCCATGTGTATACATAGTCATTTTGAATAGAGGGATTTAACTCACATAATAGAGAAAATTGTCTTACGATGTAACCACACCAATACACAATATAATTATTACGTGCTTACTATGGAATCAAAGAAAATTAAGCAACCTTGGCGTAGTTTTGGTGCAGGAACGTTGCACAGAAGTTTGTGGTGTGTTTCAAACTCTATATTTGAATCCTGCTACTGTTAAAACCTACAACTATGGCATTTGTGGCCATCTGTCACTATTGTAGCAACTGACTACAGCCTTATGTCCATATACTGCCTTTGTAGCAACCCATTATGATTTTTGTAGGCAACT
>JXCR01126539.1:0-10028 GCA_002079205.1 Phalaenopsis hybrid cultivar | reverse complement strand
CGGGCGTGTCTACTATAAATATTGAAAGATTTCTATCTAAATGATAGGATGCTTAATTTACATNTATTGCAAAACATATTGAAATTGAAGAAGATGAAAATTTTATACCTTTGCTTGGAGAATTCCTTGATTGCCTTATTTGGATGATGGATTGTCCTTGCCTTCGTTGGTGAGAGTCCCAGCCTTGGTGTGGGGATATGGGGGAGTGACAGGGAGAGTGGATTTTGGGCTTGTGCGGAGGAATGAGAGGGTGAAGGGATTTCGAGTATGGTAGATGAGGAAGAGGCTTTCGAGTCAAGAGAGGAGGAGAGGGGGCTTGTGTAGTTTCGGGCAAGAGAGAGAGAGAGATGGAGAATTTTGAGTTAAGGGCGGTTTATGTGGGGAGAAAAAGGGAGGGAGAAGTTATGAGGTAAAGAGGGAAATTTGAACTATTTGGAAAGGAAATTTGAATTGAGGGGGTTATTATGGTGGTTATGACCAAAATTGAAAGAGTAAAAATGCAAGGAATTCAATAGTTCAATTGGATTTGGATGAGGTTCTCTCAATTACAAGGTATTCCAATTTGAAGTGACATGATGATTATGAGCGGTTGAAGGCGGTTATGACCAAAATTTTGAACTTGACTCATTTGTTATAGAAAAATGCAAGGAATTCAATGATGTAAGTTATTTTCGTTGAAGTGGTCCATAACTTAAGATATTTTACGTTAAACTATGAAGAATTTTAAATGAAGCAAAAGATTTTACGTAAAAATTATGTTATATAATCGTGAAACTTATTTACATAATTTTTATGTGATAAAAAATATATTACAACTTTAAAAATAAAGTTTCTATCTCTAGAATGATCTGTGGATAAAACGATAATTTCAGTGTGTATGTTGGCTAAAACTAATTTTTCGTTCAATTTTTGGGTTTGACGGAAGTTGATTATGTTTGGTTGATTTCTATTTCTGTTCAATTAAGTTTTAATTTTAGGTTAAATTATGGTTTAACTCGAGTTTCACTTCAAGTAGGTTTCTAAGTTATAGCTTATCTGAGTTCAATTTAGTAATCTGGTGATACTAGGAAGGGATGCCGTATTTTTCGATAAAAAGTTGATATAAGCTAAGGCAAATGTTTGGTCGAAAAGTGATGTCAACCTTCTAAACTGAACTGGGATTTCTTGCCATATATACCCTGTAGGGTCTTTCAAAGGTAGCTCCAGGTTGAGTCATCCCTATCTGGCATGAGGTCATATCAAAAGTTTCGTAAGGGTGGTGACCATAAGGGTAAGTTATGGAATAAGATGTTTTGAAATTCTCTTTGTGCTAGCTGCCCTGTATCTGAAACTGACTCATCCGTCTTGTTCTTCTCAGTTATTTCCAAAACTGATCCCAATAATGCTTCTTTGTTGACAAGAGCACCTGCAATCTTCAGAATTCGCAGAATATAGAAGGATGATGCATTTGTAATCCTTGGTGAAGGAGATGTTCTTGTATCCATAATGCTGAGTCTTACGATCAAACTGTCACAGCATGAGGTTTGACTGAACTGGGATTTCTTGCTAAATATACTCTGTAGGGTCTTTCAAAGGCAGCTCCAGGTTGACTCATCTTTATTTGGCATGACGTCAGACCGAACTCCTCCTAAGGGTGGTGGCCATAAGGGTAAGCTATTGAACAAGATGTTCTGAAATTCTCTCTGTACTGGCAACCCTGCGTCTGAAACTGGCTCTTTTGTCTCGCTGTCCTCTGTGATTACCAAAACTGATCCCATCGATGTTTCTTTGCTGGCAAGAGCACTTGCAATCTCAGAATCTGTCATTACTAAAACTGATCCCATCGATGCTTCTTTGCTGGCAAAAGCATTTGCAATATCAGAATCCGTAAAAGGTTGAAGTACGATGCATTTGCCATACTTGTCGAAGGAGGTGTTCTTGTACTCATCATGCTGAGTCTTACAATCAAACTGTCATGGCCTCCCCAGGAAAAAGGTTACTGGCATCCATGAGCGCTACATCATACCACACATGATCATGTAACGTATTCTCAATTGAAAACTCTACCAAACACATCCTTTCAATGTTAACTCTATTCTTCTTACTCAACTATGTCAAAGAATATAGCTAGGAGTGTCTTTAAGTCGTGAGGCTTAACTTATACACCATCCATCTGTGTCGATGCCACATTTTTGCTACCCCTCCATCAATGATGATGCTGCATACCTTTCTCTTCACATTGCAACAGGTAGAATATGTTGTGGCGAAGTCATCGCTGATCCCTCACAACCTCAATCTGTAAGACCCATGGAACCACAAGCATTTCACCCTCATTTGGTGGAAGATGGCATTCCTTACCCTTTCTTCAGCTGCCTATTTGTTGCTAGTAGATGGCACTTCACTTTTTAGGCAACTGGAGGTAATATGCCAAATTCCATGGAATCTAAAGCATTTCTTGGCTGTGGCTGTAGTAGGTGTGCTACTCTTCTCAGACTTCTTTTCACCCTTAGTGGCTCTGTCTTTCTCTTGACCCGAGGCGTGCTTCTGTTGATGTCTCCAACTGCAAGTGGTTGTTTGAATAGCGGTGTGTGCCTACTCTATTTCTGCTATCTCTTAACCTTCAATGCTAAGGTCTGGATGTCACCCAAAAACCAAAAAGGCCGTTGTTGGACCACTTTACCTATGGCAAGACATAAGTTTCCCAAGTTCCTCTCTATCGCCTCCTCCTCTAGTTTTCTCATATCACATTTTAGCTTGAGTTGCATGAACACTGTGTGCTTCTCCATTGATAATTCTTTCTACTGTAGGTCGTGGAGCTTCAAGAAAAGATCCTGACGATAGTGTGGTGTTAGTTACTATAGCTACAACTCTCACTTCATCTTATCTCACCGTGTACTTCACTAAGAGGCTGTCTGGTTGCAAGTAGAATTTAGTTTAAATATGATTTATTAAATTTTATAAATCTAGATTCATCAAATACTATAGTGGTTAAATCCTGAAAACTACATGTTATGTTAACAAGTAAATTCTGATAAATCCTGAGAAACTGTTTGGCATTTTTAGAAGGATTTAACAGGATTTATAAGAGTGAACATAAAAAAATAAATACAAAATAAGAAAAAATATAGATGATTATCTCAAAGTGCATAAAAAAGGCCATTTACGTTAATTAATAATTAACTATATAAATTAGTAATTCATAACTTTTCAATTATTTGTTAAACAATAATTTAAAATTAATCAACTATTAATCAATTATATAAATTAAGAAAACTTAAAATTTTATTGAATCATTTATAATAATTAAATATTATCATTCATTTACTATTAAATATTTATATTTAAATTTATCTAATTATAATTAAATTAACAATATATAAATTAATTATTGATTATTAATCAATTAAGTTAATAAAATTAACCTAAATAAAAATAACTTAAAACCACAAAGTAATCCTCTTCCCCTCTCTGCCCGAAACCCCCCCACACTACCCTCCCCCCACACTACCCTCCCAGTTTCGCCCAATATTTCCGTTTCCGGTTAAACCCTCACATATCTTCCTCACCCTTTCTGTTTCGCTCAAAACTATCTCCTTCGTGAACCAGCCTTCCCAATACAGTTGCCATTTAAAGACCATGACAGAACCTTGGCTTACAAAGACCACCAAAACTCCCATTTTTCTCATCCTCGTGCTTCACTCCTACCAGAAACCATTGAGGAAGGTAAGCATGTCCATGCCATTCTTCCTTTTTGCTTGTCTCGAATTTACTAAATCTTCCATTTCACGGGATTTATTAAATTTCAGATTTACGACGAATCAAAGTCATTTTGGGATTTACCAAATCTCAGGATTTATGGAGGAGTATTGTTCCATTTGGCAGGATTTACCCTAAATCCTGGTTATAACCTGCTTAAAACTGGCTAATGAAGGGTCTTCGACTGTGTCGATATGGGCACCTGGATCCCATTGGCTGTTGCTCTGTTTCCCAAAACATTTAGCCTAAATCCTGCTTATAACCTGCTTAAAACACGTCGCATCACACCTTATCCTGTAGTTGAATCATAATAAAAAACCCCACGAAACACCTCTTGTCAATGCTGACTCTGTTATTTTTCCTCAACCACATTAGAGAGTATGAATAGGAGTATCTTTGAGTCGTGAGGCTCAACTTATCCACTAAATGTGTCAATGTCACATTTTTGTTGCTCCGTCCATCAATTATGAGATTGCATACATTTCTCTTCACAATGTAACATGTGTAGAATATGTTGTGGCAAAATCACCACTAATCCCTCATAGCATTAGTCTGTAAAACCCATTGAACCACAATCATGTTGCCCTCATCCAGTGGAAGATGGTATCCGACACTTTTTTTTTATTTAGCTGCCTCTTTGTCGCTAACTTCCTCTATTTACACCCTGCTCGGTAAAGGATAAAACTCGGCTCATCAGGCAACTGGAGGTGATGTACTCAACGTTATGGTATCTGAAGCATTTCTTGGATGGGATTGTAGTGGGCATGCTACTCTTCTCAGGCTTCTTCTCACTCTGAGTAACTCTGTTTTTCTCTTGACCAGTCTTCTCAACTCCCTGAGGCATGCTCCTGCTGATGTCTTCAACTGCGAGTGGCTGTCTGAATGGCGGTGGGTGCTTGCTCTATTCTTCTTTTTCTCTAGCAACAAGTGTCACGTTTCAATTATCAGACACACTGTATTCAAAGACCCTCTCGACGATCTACTACCACTCTATGAAGTCATTCAGATTTATTATCTCCTCGAAATTCAGTATATCCACTTTCATTCCCGAGTCTCTGAATCCTCCAACAGACACCCCGTTTCTGTATTGTCTAATAGACACTTCATCTTTGTATCTTTTAGTAGGTACTTCATCTCTCGGTCTCCTCTGATACTGTATACCAAAGCGTCGTGTCATGTCTTTTTCTCCACTTGAATCATCATTATAGAAGCGATTCAAGTGTTCATTTCTCTCTCCTCGTCGGAGCTCGCTACCACGCTTGACAATGACCTCTCAATGGGCTCTTTCCTTAATGTCATTGAGCCGTTATAGCACTCGGCGGAGCCGTCGCTGTATCTCTTTCATGGTAAACTCCTGATCGGCATCTGACAGTTGTCTTCTCGTTGGCATGATTAGGATTTGGGGTTGGAGGGGTAAAAGAGTCTAGAGGTGATGTAGGGTGGGAAAGAAAATTTTGGTGTGACCGGTTTAGTAAAATAGGCATAGGGAAGGGTGTTGGGTGGAGATAGGGTTGGGCATTGATGGATGCTAAAAATCTTTGGATTGGACTAGAGTTAGGCTAGCTCTGATACCAAATGATACCGGTGTTTACCCAAATCACAATAAGGAATAAAATATTATTATTGAAAAAAACCAATAGGCAGTTACAACCACACACAAAAACAAAAAATAACAACAAACAACACGACACTCACACATGACTAGGGCAGTTATAGGGCGGTGGTGGCGACTGTAAGGGCTTGGATCGGTGGCGGCAAGGTAGGGAGGTGGGGCAGAGGTGCGTGATAGTAGGGTAGCAATAGGTACTTGCTGTCCTTGGCGCTGGCAAGGGGGTAAGTCGGCTTGACAGTGAAGAAACAAGGGCTAGGGGTAGTTTTGGGTGGAGGGAACAACAGCTGGGCTGCATGGAGATGGCTCTGGCGGTTCGAACAACATCAAGACGGTATGGGGAATGGTTTTGGATGGTTGGAACAATAATGGCAGCCCAAGGGGAGAATTGAAAGTGAAGGGAATATGAACAACCTGGGGAGGATGTGGAAGGGGAGTAGGGAAGCTAACACCACTTGGAGATCAAGATACAATTGAAGGACCACCTAAAATCATAGGATACAACCCTTGAAGGGAAGAGAGACACTGGTAGTTGTCCTTATACAAAACACGCGAAAAACTAAAATTAAACCATCAAGAAAGCAAATATACAGTAATAGGATAAGTAGGACTGATCCAAAGTGTAGGTCGACTCTACCACAACGAAAATACCTGGATGGAAGCTAGATCTGCTTTCTTTTTGCAGGAAATCCGGTTGTGCGGGATACGCCCTGCGGCAACTCCAAAATATAAAGTGTAGAGTGAGGTTTGACACTTGCTAAGGTATGGGAGAATGACATTCATAGCACTTCTTCCATCGGAGACTAAGCTATATCTTCTCTCATTACCAATGACATACATTATTTATTCTCCCTCCTTCAGTCTTTCATCTCATTCCAAGATTCAATTACATTTTTCATGAACCCAAGTGGGAGATCATTTATGAATTCTAGCTCATTCTCTGATAAAGGAATGCCATAAAAAACTTCTTCTTCATCATCCTCTTCAGAGGCATTTGTAATCGAAAAATAATTTTCAGGCATTGCATTTGTGTTGCATATGACCTTTATTTTGAAACTTAGAGTAGGTAATAGCTTTAGGGGGTCTTAGCATTTCTTTTTATAGTAGCATTTAGCAATATGGGAACCTCTAGTGAAAGAGGTGAACCTAGTAGTAGACTTTTTGGTGGAGGTGGATCTGAGTTGACCCTTTGTTCTGGTGATAGATGCAACATTCTTTTTTTTTTCAATCATGATGGCATAGTGACATCGTGTAAAGCATCCTTCCAGGTTTGATGGTTACACATTTCTACTTCATTTTTAATATCCATCTTAAGTCCAGTATTAAATATATTTTTTAATTGCCAATCATTGTCATTATGCACAATTAATCTAAAAGATTATGTCCTTAAAGGTGTTGAGGTCTCGATGACTAATATACTACTCTACCTAAAAGTAACTGCCCATTTACTTCCCGTCATGATGTGTATTGCAGTACATATTTCTAAACATTTATTTTATTTCCATCTAATTGAGGTACACTCTTTCTGAAACTTTGCCAAAATATTGGTCGAATATATTTTGGCATATTTTTGCATGACTAACCTGTTTTATCTTGTTTGTTCCCTCTCTCGTGCTATTAAAAAAAATTATCTATCAGTACTAACCAATTAAGAATTTATTCAAGTTAAGCTCCTTCTTAAGTAGGTGCTGCAGTTTCGTCTAGATGGATTTTCCTCAGCATTCCTATTGTGGTGGCGTTTCACATTCCCATGTATTGGTGGCCTTCTAATGGGTTGATCTACCGTATGACATAATTTTGAATGCGAGCTGTAATGTCATGCATTTGATCTCTCAAATATTGCATTTGTGATCAGTTTCCTTTTAAAATCTCTTGAATTTTCATGCTGCTCTTATGAATCCTAATGTCCGGTACATCTGCTATTATGGCTTTGTTATCAAGTTCATCTATAAGAATGACTTGGGTGGCATAAAACCAATATGTAGTTTTTTTGTTTTGTTTTAATTTTGTTCTTTTCTTCTTTTTGAAACAATGGACATGTGAGATAGCTGAGAGGAAAAGCTCTGAAGATGAGAGAGATAAAAGAAGATATATTTTATTATTCACAGTGGGTTTCTGATCTTTAGAAGTTGAAAACTGTCTGATGCTATGATAAAACTTTGATTATGACAAAGCTTACTTGAACCATCACCACGTTCTTAAAATGCCAAACACTACTTGAGAAGTTACAAACTTTATTCTTATAAGATTCTGATAAGAATTCTTGCTTAGGTCTTTTATTTTTACCACACAACCCTCTTTCCACCCCCATTTCCATTTCAGTGATTTTATAAAGTTCCATTTCCATTTCAGTGATTTTATAAAGTCTCCAAAGTCTGTAAATAAATTTTCATAGAATAACCTTTAAAGAACATCTTTTTCTTTTCAGTCTTTTTCTCATGTATAGTGTATAGAAGTGTTTCTTTCTCAAGTTAGATCTGGCGATTTTAAGGTAATTGGAGCATTATTTCATTAACATTATGCAGATTTCCTTTTGCTTTTCCCCCAAAAGGTAAAATAGAATGACATGGTCCCCCTTTACCGTTCTTGTCAACTTAAACTACTCAAATATGCAATCACCGGAGATTTTCTTTGTTGAGTATCAGGTTAACCTCGCATCTTACTCGGACATATTCCACTGAAAATTCAATGGACTACTGATTTTTTGTAATAAATGAATTCGTTTTTTTATTTCTTTGATTTTTTATAGTTCTTGATGTTCACCCTTATTGGTTTGCCTGTTTGCATATTATTTCATGTTTTACTCCCTGACAAGTTTACTTATTTTTTCTTAATACAAGGATTTGGTCATTCATTAAGCACATGTGTAAATGATTCAGCTCATCGAAGTGATCAAATTGCTATGGAGGAAGATCTTCAAAATTTATATTGCTTGCTAAGGAAGTTGCAAGAGCAAGGAAAATGCAGAGAAGGGAGTTTAAAATCCGTTCATTCAGCCTTTGCAAAAATGAAGTCAGGTCATCTTATTGAGTTTTCCAATGTTCTCTTTGAGGAATTGGTCAGACAGTCTGAAAATTTGCATGCTTTACTAAGAGGTCTTTTAGGAGGAGTTTCTGCTTCTGATTCAATGGCCGCTTCTGGTTCAACAGCCCAATTCACAAAAGAAGGATTTATATGGCTGCTGAGGTGTTGTTTGATGATGTTGCAGTTTCTTGAGTTTGACATGAGTTTTTTGTGGGAGAAATGTAGGGTTCTATTTAAGATCCTTGGCAGGTTTTTTTCTCATAACTCGGTGTTGAATTCTCATGGCTGCCGTGTAGTGCCTGCTAGAAACTCTTTTTTGCAGTGCTGCAGTGGGTTCCTTGGAGGGATGGAGGAAGCTAATCAACTATTTAATTTCTTTTCTTTGATATTTGAGGTAATTCAATATATTTTGAACTCTTCCAGTAACTCATGATTTTGCTATTGTGGAAATCTGCTATTGAAAGCTTGAATTTTTCAAATTAAAATGTTAAATGTCAGTTGCCTGAATTGGAACTTGCCCATATTGCTGCCCCTTATTGATATGTTTAACACTTTGGAAGACGTACAGAGCTATCATACAAATTATTTTTAATGTATATTAGCTTGAACACTCCTCTAACTTCAATCGTGCAAATATTCACCACTTTGGCTTTGCCTTTCCTTGCTTGAGATTTAGGAGCTGTTTGGGACAGCCTATAGGCGCGGGCGGCATTTTGAAAACGCCGCTGCACCGTTCGGTTCGTGTGTTTGGGAAGCTTATTGAGAAACAGCGTTTTCATTTCCTTAGTAGGCGATGGATTATTTCCTCCCGCGCCCTTCTGCTGTCAGTCTCCTCCCTCGCTCGATCTTTCTTGCCCAAGGTCAATTGATCGCAGCACCGTCCCTTGCTTCTAGGTCGACCGCTCTTGCTGTAGTTTGATCATCACGCTCTTGCCCTAGGTAACATCCCTCGCCTCTCCCCCTCGCCTCTCGTTGGATTGCTTGTTGGTGAGTTGGCTCACCTCTGGTTGGAACATCTATAATGCGATGTTTTCTATATTTTTTGCGGGATTTTTTGGTTGCAATGAATGATCTATACTCGATTGCGGATTTTTTTCGGCTGCAAAGGATTTTTTGCTTGACGGATTTTTTGGTTGCAATAAGTTATCTATAATGTGTTGTTTTCTATATTCTTTGTAGATTCCTTTGAGATATTTTACATTTTTAGGATAATTTTGAGGTTAATTGGGTGAATGAGGCTTTGCACGATTCTCTTTTTTGAAAGGCTGTTTAGGGTTGTTTCGATGCTACGTTTGCTTTGGCTGGAGGATGTGTTGGAGGCTGTGCGTGATGTCCTTGTTGGTGGCCTTTGGTGCGTGTTGTGCATGGGCTTGGGTCTGTGGGTTTGTGGTGGCATGTGCGTGGGTGTGTGCGTGTGTCTGTGTGTGATGTGCTTGTTTGTGGCAAGTGAGTGTGTGCGTATTGGTTGTGGTGGAGGTTGTGTTGGTGGCATGTGGAGGCTTGTTGGTGGCATTTGAGTGTGTGCGATTGTGTGTGTGTTGGTGGCGGTGGAGGCTGTGTTGGTGGCCGAGGGTGACGTGGGTTGGTGGTGGCATGTGTGTGTGTGTGTGTGTGTGATGTGCTTGTTGGTGGCACTTGGGTGAGTGTGTGTAATTTATAT
>JXCR01126534.1:155150-174405 GCA_002079205.1 Phalaenopsis hybrid cultivar | reverse complement strand
TTATAATCAATTAAAAGTATTAATGAAGAAAATAGAATAAAAACCATTAATTTAGATTCAAATGATGTTTTAAATCTTCTCAATCCTTAACATCTTATGACTACGTGATTAAGGTTGTCAAAGCGACTCTTTGCCCGTAAAACGAGCCGAACACACTTTTTGAGCTTGAAATATAAACGAGCCGAACAAGAGCGAGCATGGGCCTTATATGTTATAAATTCTGAGATTAAAATAATGTCATATAAATGAATGGGGATTATTTTTTGATATGTTAGTTTTATAAAGATATCTGCCAAGGAGAGTATTAAGGAGGATAATGGGGGAAGGGGGATTAATTATGTATCCGGATTAGGTGAGGGTGAATCTGTGGTCCTTATTAGAGAGATTTTGTTGCTCTGTTTTGCATGGGTGTGTGAGCTGGGGGGGCGGGAGGGGATTAATTGAACCGGGTAAAGTGGGCCGGGTTGGAAGATTTGCAAACCCGGTTGGGATTTTTGAGATTTGGTCGTACCGGAGGTGTTTGGGGAAGCGGATGGGCTCTGCGGGAACATCAAAACCATGTGGGGAGATCGCTAGAACAGAGTGAGGCATATGAGTGCGTCATTATTTTTTTTATTTTTATTTTTTTAAAATGATTTTTTTTTACTCGTTGGAGAAAAAAAAAACGTTTGATTATACGATATCATGTACATGAAAAATTATTTCACACGGATCGGATACCGCACGCATCTTGCGTGGGGTGTCAGATCCTGACCGTAAATGTGTTTCGGTGGGCCTCATCTAAATTTTTTTTAAAAAAAACTTAAATAATCATGACCGTAGATCACCGTGATCTATGGTCAGGATCGGACACCGCATGCAGAGATGCATGTGGTGTCCGTATGCAATAATTTCTCCAAGTACATAATACCTCTTTGGGTGTTGACAATGGAGAAAATTTTATGTACGACGTCCGTACGTGAGCTGCATATGGATGAAGAACGCAATACACCGGCGAGTCATTTTTTTTTCGCTGGTGTATTGCGTCTGTCGTTCGTAACTAGATCACGTATGGTGACATATATAAATTTTATTCATTGCCAATGGCCATGATTATATAGAAAATCACAAATAACGTCTTCAAGTGCCATCAAGAAACGCCATATTCACAGAAAATTTATGGGAGATAATTCATGTTGATAGTTTAAATCAATTTTGAATTTTTATATTTAGTTCAAGAAATAAGTTCAATCAATTTATTGAACCAGTGCTGTGGGTGTACTGCTTTTTAGAAGGCGCTTGTCCGCACGTCCGAATTTCGAGGGTGGAGTTAGAAAAATTTTTTAACGAGGACATAAATTAATGATTTTTAAAAAAATGTTTAACAATTTTTATCGGGGTTTAAGATCGATATTAACAACTTAAAAAAAATTAGAAAATTATTTAATTACTAGAGTAATATAAATAGAAAAGATCTGATTATGTTATGTCGCGATTGATGCTTGTTAATAGGCTTCTAGAGCAAAACACTACACGTTAATGATTTGAAGCTCGGCATGGCCTAGGCCGTACTGACACAAGGAGGGAGGGTTGAGAGCTTCTATTTTGACCTCAAACCCTCAGAGCTACAAAGCTTGGTCGAGCTGTTAGAAATGGTCAATAAGTATATCGTCTTCTGTAAGAACACCCTGGAGCCCACAAAACAGAGACACCATAAGAGGCTTTCACATGATAATAAAGAAAAACCAAGCAAAATGCATGACTGTCCAACTACCCCCGCTACGAAGGTTACCCCAACGTCATGAGGATCAGAGGCTACAAACCAAGGCCTAGAATCACTGATTGTCCCACAATCGTGAACACCCCAGTATAATCTTGGGGTCCCCCACGAAAGCACACTCAGGGTGTCCATGATAGAAATAGTTGACATCATCCAGGATAAGGAGTTCTTCAGGAAAACAATGCTGTTGAAGGTCAGGGCTTTTCTTCGGGATAACATAAAATATTGTAAGTACCATAGAGATCACGGACACGATACAAAAAATTGCGAACAGTTGTGAAGTATGATCAAGGAGCTGATAAAGGATGAAATTTGAAAGAATTTGTCACCCCTGGAGCAGCGACCCAAAGGTAGGGCAAAGCTCCCGCGAGAAGAGCGACTGACGGGCCCATCTGCACCAATGACATTCACATTGTGGGGTACGTACCAGTAATCTTTGGAGAAAGCAAACCACATGGGAGAATAAGTCGGAAGAGACAGCAAGAAGGGGAACTCTACACCACAACCTTTTCCTCGAAATTCAAGGGGCACCTGCCTATTTATTTCACCGGCTAGGATTTTTCCTCAAAGGGAAATCTATACAATGATGCTATTATAATAATGGCGATAATTAACAATTATCAAATAGGAAGAGCCTCATTAATACAGGGAGCTTTCTGAATGCACTATTCAATCAAGTATTCGACAAACTAAGTCTCACTACCGATCGAATAACTATGTCGGTTTGTCCGCTGTATGGATTCTCAGGCAAAAGGAAGGAGGTATTGGGGGTGGTTAGGCTCCCGGTAAGTCGGGGAGAAAATGAGAAGCAGTTTTTGCTCACAAAAGATTTCATTGTGGTGTATTCACCCTCAACATATAATGCTATACTCGACAGACCACTACTAAATGATTTCAGAGCGGTGATCTCTACTTACCATGTTGCTATCAAGTTTCCCGGAGATGGAGAAATTATAATATTCAGCGGTGACCTAGAACAATCCTAGATTTGCTACTTGCGAGCCATAAGCAATGTGTATCATGATCCTCTAGACATCCAGAACACAAGAGGTGGCCTTGAGACAAACGAGACCACCCGTGAAGTTTTAGCAGTCGAAGGAGAATTAGGCAGATGTTATTTTGATAAGTGACGCTTTTAATGCATGTCATAGGGAGCAGCTGGTCAAAACGGAGAAAAGCATCTACACATAACAAATAAAATGATGCCACCTTATACCAAGGAGTCAATTTAATTCCATCCATGCATCGACACACCACTCTTGCCATGTGGTAGCAAAGCGTTGGCAATATTGTGCACTCTAGATGGTGACAGAGTACCATCTTCTTCAGTGAGGTCTGTTCAACTGTGAAGTCTCGGTTCATGGCAAGTGGTTGAACCAATGGACCGTCACTCAAGCCACCCAACCTACCACCATTGTCCTCTCAAATTTTCTTCCACTATAAATCATGAAAAAATTAAGAGGACCCTACTTCATCTGTCAACTTGTCTTCTTTCCACTTTTTCATAACTACCTTCTTCTTCCTCTTCCCATCTTCCAGGTATTGCACCACTGGCTTCCCAATGGAGTTAATCATCATTTCCCTTCTTAAAAGAGGATCGAGAGGGTTCGAAACATTCTCCATAAAAGGGTTTGAAAGCAGACTGACTCAGGCGAGGAAATGCAAAGCGAATTTGAAAAATCAAAGAAGTCTCATCATACCTTATTTATAAAGATCATGGGCTCAGAAATCTAGAAAGTTTAATTATTGAAACTTTAATTACAAAGTAAATGATATGCACTTTATATTTAATTATCTTACTCTTATCACAACACTACTTTCAAAAAGTAGGAGAATCAAAGTACTAAAATATGTAAATCAAGAATGTGTCAGCACGAATCTCAAGCAGATCTAACAGTATATAAAGAATGGAGTAAAAATAAAAAGACCCAATGACTGAAGATCAAGAGGCCCCACTAATTTGATTAGATGCTGCCATCAGAGCCAAAGACAAAGGCTAACTGAGCCGGGATAATGAAAAAGAAAACGATCCATGTCCAAGCCGATCTGACTTGAATAGATAGATCATCACTTAAGCTAACCACCATCGAAAAGTTGAGAAAATACATCGACCTACCTCTTGGTAGATCTAACTCAATGAAAGAAGCTAATTCCTTAGCATCACCACCCATCCCACGGACGCCCCCAAGGTTCCTCATCAAGCTCAAAAAATTCACGATGCACCAAAAGCTCACAATCATTCTGAAGGACCTCTCTGGTCAACAAATGAACTATCTATTGAGTTATGTGATCCACCCTCTGTTTGATAGCTTAGCCTCATTCCGTTGACAAGAGTTCCATTTAGGGATCGAGAGTGAATAGTCAGACTAGTTCAATTGATATGTAAAATCAACCAAGCAAGTTCCATGTATCCAAAGCTAATCAAATTTAGTCGACCAACTATGCTGATTCAACCAAGCCAATCGAACCGACCTCACTAAGTCAAAGTTATGCTGGCCCAACCGATCAAGTCATAGGTTAGCAGAGCAATAGGCTTGCATAAGTAAATACCTAAAATATCTTATAACAATCACCTTAAAGTATGAGCAGAAATTATGTCCTCTCTCATATAAATAGGGAGATCATTTTTAAAGAATGTGCTAATAGACAAAATATTTTAATGTCCATTTCTCTCACTCTCTCCCTCTTTTTAATGCCCTAATCTTTTAGCAGGATTCACAAAACAAATAAGGATTCAATATACATTAAGCAAATTTTTTGTCTGGCATTATTTTGTACATGCAAATGTCTATTTGTCTAAATTACAATGTTTTATAATTCTCCAAAATTTCAGAATCTTATGAGGACGGTTGTAAATCGTTTGAAAGATAGCCTATGCCAGTATTTTTTCTCTGGTTTGAAATTAAGTTAAGAGCGTATCTTAGTACAGTAGTTACTGCGCTGCAACAACAAATAAAATTTAAATGTTTATCGATATATATCTGAAATAAACTAAGATCATTTCAATATTATTGTTTGCTTGGATCTTTTTTAAACTCAAAAGATTGTGTGGTTGTACCGTACTTACATCACTGAGTTTGAGAAACTTAATTTCTTGTGGGTTCTTATGAAAATGTGGTAGCCATGGAAGGTAAAAGTGTAAATAATATATGTTATAGTTTATTGTGAAGGTGATTTGTGTAAATATAAGGCCAGGTTGTTTATTATTTTCACACCCACATATTGTTGCAAATGTGCAGGCGCTGCTGAGAAGGAATTTAAACTGTAATTGCTCATCCGACCATTCCTTAATTATACTTATCTTGCAATCTAGACATTTTAGATCTCTTTCTGAATGTTTAAAATATTTAGACATTTCTCGCTCAAATATCAAAATTCACAGTAAAACCCCAACCTATATTTTTCAATTTTATCGTTTCCCTAATATTTGATCGTGGCACACATGCATTAATGCACTGGTTTGGTGCTTTAAGAAATAACTTGGGTTATAGTTTTGCAAATAGCAAAATTTCAAGTGTTATATATGTAAGAAATTGTCCATCATTCTCTCTTAGGAATTGTAACATGTTCAGACATGCTTCACGGCTCTGATCATTGATGCTTTTAGCTCTATTTCTAACTACATTATTTGAAATGACCTAAAGTCTACTGGATACAGCACCATACAAGTAGGAGAATCATTATGTATTTACAATTTTTTGGGACAAATACTTATATACCATGCAATTATCATATCTAACACCAAACAATTATATTTGCATGCATACCACTCGAATCATTAAACATTACATCACAAATTTGATCGCCGCCATATTTTTTTTTGGAAAAACGCCCTTTCAAAGTTTATGCATAGATTTATGAGATCAAGGTGTCATAAATATAAATATCAATTTTTGGGTGTTAGATATACAAATACTTTGGAATTGAGTGATATGTATGTAAATATTGAGGGATTAAAATATGGTTCAACATGGCACCTTGTAGAGGTTAAATTTAATTTGGCTATTGTGCGAAAAAAATTTGCGTACGTCAAGGGGTACACAGAGATGAGTACATAATAGTGTACACGGGGGTTATATGGGGATTACAAGGGGGTTATAACCCCATTGTACCTCCCGTGTAACTCCGGTGTAACCCCACTGTAACCCACACTTTTATTTTTTCCCTATTGTGCAGGCCAATTTTGATAGAATATTATGTGGCAGTGTGACGCCATCAGGCTAGGAAGGTGACGGTAGTTTAGAATAAGGACCCCCAAAATTGACGACATTGGATTAGTCTTCCNATCAGCTCATATATATATATATATATATATATATATATATATATATATATATATATATGTAATTTTATTATTTCGAGTCAAAATGAGTCGAGCACAAACTCGGCTCATTTTTGAGACAAACGCAAAAAATTTATTCTGGTTCGAGTCCTTTGCTTAGTGAATAAATTGAACACGAACTACTTAAGGAATAGAACATGTATTATTAAAAAATAAAGAGCAATTTTGACAACCCCATATATTATATATTCGAACAGCAATCGCAATTTTCTTTTGGCTTCAGCTCGGACGTCATTATGACAGTCTGATGCGTTTATTTCTTGCCAAAATTTTTTGCCTGATCGCAGACCTGCACGAGATGTTTCTCGGCATTTTCCGTTCACGCAAAGCACTCTCCGTTTGTAACACAGAAGATAACATTTGCAGTAAAGGCATGTAGGTCATAAATGGAGGTTTTCAGGTGAAGATAAGAATATTGTATTATTGTTTGTGAATATTTCAAGGGAAATTGTGGAGCGGTAGCATGGTTCTATAAAAAAAAGCTAAAGCTGAGGGGATTCTCAGCACTAAAGGGAGAGAGTTGAGGAGAAAGAGAAGGAGAGAGATTCATGTGAGGAGATCCAAGACCTTTTATATTGCTGAGAACCTCGATCTGCTAAATATTAAAGAAATTATCAAAATTTTAAGGAGACAATGCTGACAATATTTGAGGTTGTGATGACCCTTTTTTTCTTCGAGGGCATAAAAGACCGAACTTGCTCGACTATATCTTTAGTGAGTATAAAAAGATTAATAAGTTTTGTGTGTTTGACACATTGTCGTTGGTGAATCAATTAACAAAGTGTTGGGATGATTTATGTTCCATGACAATTTTTCTCTCACAACAATATTGAGAACTAATGGGTAATCGAAAAGATTTGAAGAAGTGCACAAGTTGGTCTTCATCAGAGCACATAGATATTGTTGGAGGAGATATCTGTGGTCTAGGAGCCAACTAATTCTCTTCCTGGCCTAAAGGTAAATAAGTCGAAGACAACTTGTATGAGCATACTCTTGACGATAAGGAAAATGCTGAAGTGGAATGAAGACTTTGTTTATACTTTTTTTTTTCACAATTTTATCTATGTTTTATTGTATGAATCAAACTTATGTGGTCATTGATTGATAGTATGTTTACATGTATGTCATTCTTTAGCTCGATATTGTGGCATTTCTTTTGTCGGTACATCTCTGATCTTGTTGGGTGAACTCTTTTTTATTTCAAATAAAAATATTGATTCCACATAACTTCTCCCCGAGCTCTAATCTTTCGCATGCAAACTCCCAACATTTATGACCTATACGATTTTGTGTGTTATAAATGTGCTTTTGGGTGAAGGGAAAATGCCAAGAAACATCACATACAGATCTGCAATCAGGTACTAAATTTTGGCAAAGTGTCATAATGACGTCCGAGCTAAAGCCCCAAGAGTAACGCAATTGCTCTTCAACTGCATGCTTAAAAGACAAAATAAAAGCCAAACAAATGTCAGCATTTTTGGCACCATTATATTTATACTTCTGCAATAGTGTCACTCACAATCTTCAACTTTAATGCGGCCGAGGCCATGCAACCATACAACAAACTGATCAAAAGATCCAGCATCAAATTCAGGATGCAAACAAATACAACCTCACAAAATAATATTTAGTAAATGAAAATAAATGAATTGTTATTTATGTTAAAGTGCCGTTCAGTTTGATGAAAAAGAATGTTTGTGAAGTGCAGTGTAATATTTTTGAAATATTTTAGAATTATTTAGTTGATGTAAAACAAATATAAAATTTATTTTTTATGGTCATTTGTTTGAGGCATATGGCGAGGCGTGGCTAGCAGACGGCAGTTATATTGAGCGTTTTACAGGAGAGGGGCAGTTGTGGCTTGTTGCAGACTGGATCGTGAGCAATGGCGCCCAACGACTGCAACTATAATTTTTAAAGAATGATCCAATCGTCTAAAGCGAATTTGGATAATATCACAAATGAGATATAGCATTTGTTTGAAATTCATTAGATTTTTTTATACATTATATCAAAATTCTTAAGATCCTTTCATTTTGAATGCATTACTCATTTTTTGCATATATTCAAGCATCCCTTAGACGGTGTTTGGTAGTGTATTATATATAGCTTTTGAATCACAAATTTAGCTTAAATCCAGCTAAATACCAAAAAAATTTTAAATCCAATTTTCACGTGTTCCCTTACTCTTTTCGTATTCCTCGACTTTTGAGATGTAAATCTGGACTTCGTAACTCCGATTACGCGCCCATCACCGACTCAATTTGATGAATTCAGATTAGCTGGATCTGATAAATCCTCAATTCAATTAAAAGTTTATGAAGAAACCAAAATACTGATGGAAGAACGAAGGAAAAAAAAAAAGTTTCACCAACCCACAAATTTTGCGAAATCAGATTTCTTAAATGCTAATCCAATGTCATGTATTTTTGGGTCCTTACTCTAAACTTGCGTCACCTTGCTGGTGTTCAATACATAGTGGCTTGATGGCGTCATGCTGCCACATGCCTATGCCTAAGAGCATTGTAAATTCATAATATTCAACCAAATCTTACCGTACAAATTCCTGCGACATTGGCCTGCATAATGGCCAAATTAAAATTTAACTAATTGCTAAAAGATACGATGTTGTAACGTATTGTAATGCCTCAATATTTACATATATATAATATGATTCTGATGTATTTACATATCTAACACTCAAAATTTAATATTGTGATGATGTCCTTAGGTCACAGGAGAAGGTGTCGAGAGCTGTATGAGTTATAAGTTACATGGGTCGTAGTTGGTCTTATATGTTAAAATTGTGAGTTGTGACGATGTCTGTAGACTGCAAGAAAAGGAGTCAGGAGATGCACTAGTTGTAAGTCATGTAGTTTGTAGTTGGACATGTAGGTCATAGTGGTGAGTTATGAATTTCTTTATAGGCTACTGGGGCTAGAGTCTGGAGCTATACAAGCTATGCATCACGTAGGTTATGGTTAGTCGTGTAGGTCATAGTGATCAGCTTTGATGTCATCTATAGGTTGCAGGGGCCGGAGTTGGAAGTTGCATGAGTTGTGAACCATGTAGGTCATAATTGGTCATGTAGGTCGTAGTGGTGAATAATGATGATATCCGTAATTTGTAAGGGCCCAAGTCAGGAGATGCATGAGTGATGGACTGCGTAGGTTGTAGTTGGTTACGTAGGTCTTAGTTGTCAGTTGAGATAATGTATGTAGGTTGTATGGGTGGAATCAGAAGTTGTATGAGATGTTGACCACACAGGTCCTAGTTGGTCACTTTGGTCGTGATATTGTGTTGCAATGATGTCTATAAGCAGTACAGGCCAGAGTTAGGACTTGTATGAGTTGTTAACTACGTAGGCTATAGTTGCTCACTTAGGTTGCATTGGTGAGTGGAGATGAAGTCCTTAGGCTTCAGGGGTTAGAGCTGGAAGCTGAACGGAGGAAGCTTTAAGAAGATGGAGAAAGCCACTTTCTTTAGGGTGTGTTATTACACTATCTTTAGAAGATGTCTTTGCATCATAAGTGAGGGGATTGTGTTGGCGTCAATTTTTGATGTTACACATGTTGAATGTCCTCTCAAATGTTATGGGAACATATAATATTCTTGTTGTGCTGCAGTCCGATACTGATCCTGCCTCCCGCCTTTCGATCATGCTTCTGTTCCATCGTAAAATCACTCTTGCCTCCCTTATTTCGCGAATCGGAGCCTCCGTCTGCTCCCACGCACGAAGCGAAGCTTTTCTTCGTCCAGTCACAAACCATAAGCACCAACCGCTCCTGTCTTCATCGGTTGTGAAGCGAAACATCCTTTCGCTCCCTCCTCTTCATGATAAAAGGCTTCAGAAGACTCTCCTTCAGTTTACGAAGTCACGTTTTATGTGTTCTTCTTCGGGCTGCTTCGAGATAAAGAAAGAAAGTGCAAGGTGTAGTTCCTTGCGGTAGAAAGAAGAAGAATGAAGAAGAAGATTGTTCTCCCTTGGTTTCTTCTTGGTGGCTTGTGACATAAGAGAAATTAGGTTTATTTTCTTGAAAATTTGTCTTCTTCCGTATATTTCGGTGTATAGTTTCTTTGGTGTATCTCAGTGTAGATAGAGAAGAACAAAGAGGGAAGAAGAGAGAACAACAAAGTAAGAGATTCTTCTTATAAGTCGAGACGATTGACTGGTGTAAATTCCTCAAGTAGTAAAATCCTCTGCAACTCCGTAGACGTAGATAATTTTCCGAACCACTTAAATCTGTGTGTTCCGCTGTGTTACTATTTTGCTGGTGTGAATTTTTCTCGTTCTATTTTTCGCTTCATCAAGCGTCCTCCTTATTTATTTATATATATACCACAACAACTGGTATATTTTCTCAACAACTAATATCAGAGCTTTGTTCTGNGATTCTTCTTATAAGTCGAGACGATTGACTGGTGTAAATTCCTCAAGTAGTAAAATCCTCTGCAACTCCGTAAACGTAGATAATTTTCCGAACCACGTAAATCTGTGTGTTCCGCTGTGTTACTATTTTTCTGGTGTGAATTTTTCTCGTTCTATTTTTCGCTTCATCAAGCGTCCTCCTTTTTTATTTATATATATACCACAACAACTGGTATATTTTCTCAACAAATAATATCAGAGCTTTGTTCTAATCTGAGGAAGAATGATGGCTGCAAATGAAGTGAATATTTCAGGGATCGAGAAGTTTGATGACATAGATTTTGGTTACTGAATGATGCAGATAGAGGACTACCTCTTTGGGAAAAAAATTATCTTCCTTTATTAGGGAAAATACCAGAAAAGATGGTTGATGTTGAATGAAATTTGTTGGATCGACAAGCTTTGGGGTTATTCAATTGACCCTATCGAGGACTGTTGCACACAACGTTGTCAAGGAGAAGACGATTGCAGATTTCATGGCAGCCTTATCAGGTATGNGACTGCCTCTTTGGGAAAAAAATTATCTTCCTTTATTAGGGAAAATACCAGAAAAGATGGTTGATGTTGAATAAAATTTGTTGGATCGACAAGTTTTGGGGTTATTCAATTGACCATATCGAGGACTGTTGCACACAACGTTGTCAAGGAGAAGACGGTTGCAGATCTCATGGCAGCCTTATCAGGTATTTATGAAAAACCATCGACGAATAACAATGTGTACTTAATGAAGAAGTTATTCAAGTTGAACATGGTAGAAAATGTTTCTGTTGCTCAACTCCTGAATGATTTCAATACTATCACAAATCAATTTCAAACAATTGTCGTATGTTAAAATTGATTTTGATGATGAGATACGTGAGCTGATATTGGTGGCATCGTTGCCAAATAGTTGAGAAACCATGGGAATGACAATTAGCAGTTCTGCATGTAAATATAAACAGAAATGTCATGATATTCGTGATTTGATTTTGGCTGAGGAAGTGCGCAGAAAAGATTCTGGCGAGATCTCAGCTTCGAGTTCGGCACTTAATGTTGATTTTGGAGGGAGATCACAAGACGGGAACTCAAATAGAGGAATATCAAAATCAAAATCTCGTCAACAGAAGACTGTTGGAATTGTGCATGAATCCGAAGAATATGGAGAATGATAGCACAAAATGTGGTATTTGAAGAAATACAGGATGCACTATTGCTGACAGTCATAGTTTCATTGATGATGGAAGTGAAGAGGAGAGTGGATCTAGGGCACTCATTCCTATTGTTCCACAGATAGACAGTGGATAACCACAGAGCTATGAAGAAATGTTGCAAGATGAAAGTTCGAGCAAGTGGGAGCTGACAAAACTTCCATCAGGGAAGAAGACATTTTACAACAAGTGGGAGTATCAGGTGAAGACTGAGTGTAATGACAATAAAAGGTACAATGCTAGAATTGTTGAAAAAAACTTTGAGCAGAGGCAGGATATTGCTCATGCAGTGGGAGTTGTGAGCAGAGACAAGAGTAATCTAGAAAATAGCTTGGAGATGTAATACTATGTGGACCCTGCTGATATGTCAACTAAGTGTGTTACTCTTGAGAAACTGAAGTTGTGCGCAGCTTCATTTGGTCATCTGGAGTGAAGATAGATGCTTTGAGTTGCAGGGATAGAAGATACTTGTTTGAAGAAAAGGGCGACACTGCGAGTAGAGGATACCTGTTTGAGGAAGAAGACATTGTAGCATGTGTATCAGTCTCCAAGTGGGAGATTTGTTGTGTTGGAGCCCGATCCAGATCCCACCTCCCGCCTTCTGATCCCGCTCCCGCCTCCCTTGTTTCGCGAATCGGTGTCTCCGTCTGCTCTCGCGCGCGCGAAGCTAGGATTCGCTTCGTCCAGTCACGAACCATAGGCGCCAACCACTCCCTCCTTCCTTTATTGCNCCCGATCCAGATCCCACCTCCCGCCTTCTGATCCCGCTCCCGCCTCCCTTGTTTCGCGAATCGGTGTCTCCGCCTGCTCTCGCGCGCGCGAAGCTAGGCTTCGCTTCGTCCAGTCACGAACCATAGGCGACAACCACTCCCTCCTTCCTTTATTGTGAAGCGAAGCATCCCTTCGCTCCATCCTCTCCATGATAAAAGACTTTAGACGACTCTCCTTCAGTTTACAAAGTCACATTTTTGTGTGCTTCTTTGGGCTTCTTTGGGATTGAGGAAGAAAGTGCAAGGTGTAATTCCTTGTAGTAGAAAGAAGAAANTTTAGACGACTCTCCTTCAGTTTACAAAGTCACATTTTTGTGTGCTTCTTTGGGCTTCTTTGGGATTGAGGAGGAAAGAGCAAGGTGTAATTCCTTGTAGTAGAAAGAAGAAGAAAGAAGAAAAAGATGTAATATTTATATGTACATACACACCGACACAAAATGAAGTAGCAGAAAGGAAGAATAGACACTTCCTAGAGGTCTTACATTAGAAATATCAATATTTTGCTAAAATTATGAAATAGTAACTTTTGATAGTGATATTATTTATGTTCTCACCTTTTTTTACAATTTATTGTGGTATGGACCTTTCACTCTCAACTATCATGCATTAAATTGATATCAAAGCCCGAGTTAATGCCAACATGTGACCTAGAAATGAGTCCCCCTAATAAAAGTGAGAAAATTTTGATTAGCCCAATATAGAAATAGCATGCTATATAATCCCAAGTTATTTGGAGAGGCATCCTCAATTAAGATGAGATTCAAGCTCCCTAGAAAGGTGTATTAGAAAAAGTGAGATCCCCATCCACCATTGTGGCTCCTAACATGAGGTTTTGTCAACAAGGAGTGTTAAATTTTATTAAAGACTCCAATGAGAATATTGCAATGTAGAAATATCAGAAGTATTTTAGATTAAAAAAAAATTATTTTTGTACAACATATGAATATGTTTTCTTTAATCATAATTTTTTAGAGACTTTTGCATACATCATAACTTGCCGTGTTTACAAAATTATCTCGTGACTTTCTTTCATCAGACATCCACCCAAACATCTAAATTCATAATAAAAGCCAGTCATACTTTTTTGTCTTTCCAATTTTCAATGATTTAATCATAAAATGCACAAATACATGAGTTCATAGCTTTTTTGTTTTTTGTTTTTAGAATAAAATTGAAGTTCAATATATAATACAAACCCATGAACAAGTTCATATTTTTTTTCTAATTTGTCTTTCAAATGTCCCAAAAATGTCTAAGCAATTTATGGGAGAACTTGGAAAGAAAATTATCATATGTATTATGTGTATTGTCATCATTGCATTATCAGCATTTCTTCTAGCACCATATTCTAATAAAAGACCGAATTCAATGAAAAATACAGTGAATTTAATTCCATAATATACCACTTTTCTCTACTTCAATCCCTCTATCATATAAATTTGATCCATAAGATCTCTAAGGTACAAATTGATAGAAATATCGCTGCACGCCACACATACACACACAAATACATATATATGGAAGCAAAAAACTATCAAATTAATATGATAACAAGTGAAGATGCATCAAACAGAATCCAATAATCTAAACAGTGAAAAACTTAATAAAATTTTCACCATCTTGTATTGTAACATTTGTAACATGTTACAAATAACCATTTCAGAAACTAAGGGAAGAAAGAACCCTCATCTTTGCAGCTACCAAATTCACTAGCACTAAAATTACACTCCTACAATCTTAACACAACCTTCTCTTATCAAAGAGCAAGAATAATCACTACAAAAGCAAACGCTCTGGGCGCTAGTACAGAATCAACTTAGAAAATTAGAAAAACTATGGGTGTTACTAAGGCCTTCCCAAGCACAATAGCTACCAAAAGCCTAGCCATTATCATTATTTTAAGTGAAAATTTGACCAATTTTCTTAGCGAAGTCATCTTCATCTTCTTCAGGATCTAGATCTGCATCTAGATCGCCGACGTAGTCATCTTCCCTCTTGGAATCTCCACCTTCCACTGTAGCATAATAATATTCACCATCTTTCTGATCGGTATAATCCGGCTCTTCTCCGTCTTCCATGGCATCTCGGGCTACTGTTTCATATCCAGCATCTTTCTGTTCATAATTTATTTGTTCATCCTCAGCAGTTACTCTATCATTGCAGCCACCAGATATTGCATGATTCTCAGACAAAGACTCTCTTTTCCTTTTAAGAAGAATGCTCAGTGGCTTAGGGCCTTCAAATTCAACAGAAGCTTCAGAATCTCGAAGCCTTGAATGGCCTTGAGAGTTTCTATCTGCCTTGGCGCCTTTCAGCTCTTCAAGTCTTCTTGGACCAACGAAGTTTAGAAGATCCACAGCATCTCTTGATTTCTGTTGCCTACCAAAGTATCTTGGATTGGCAAAAGATTCCGCAGTTGGTCTCCAACCCAATCTCTGTCCAAGACTTCTATATTTACCTGATGGTCTAACAGGCAAATCGGAACGAATTTCTGGGCAGGGTTGCTTGGGAAGTGTAATTCTACCTCTCAGGCGAGTGTTAATGGCGCTACCATGAAGAGGGTTATCCTTCTTCTTGTAGGAGTTATGTGCATGGTATCCATCTCTCATGTTCCTATCATGTTTCCCATAGGTTTCGTTGTAATGAACAGAACTCGTGGCAGAAAAATAGCCATTTTGCTTTCTTTGCTTCCTGAGCCGATGACGGAGATCTGATGCATCCATTTCATCAGGACTCCTGATCCTCCGCGACGAACCTCTTTCAGTGTATAATGGTCTATCTGACCTCTCAAAAGCAGAAGAAATCATTTGTTGATCCCAATCGTCACCATTCTGCTCAATGCCATAATGGAAGTCAACAGCTCTATCATGTCTAAACCTATCCAATCTAGTAGAAGACTCATAATCAGAGAGATAATGGTCATAATCTTCTTCACGGTTGACATTTCTTTTTCCTTCAGTAACTACACCTCTGAAACTATCTTGCTCGTAAAAGTAATCAGTATCCCTCACAACATGATCAACAAGAACATCAAATCCAGGAGAAGAATCTCTGAAAACCTCCTCGGCAGCCTGGGCGTCGTGGTGATGCAGAAGTGGAGACTGAAGTTGATGATTTAGAGGGCTTTCCAGTTCAGCGTAGCCAACTTCAGAAGATTCCATAAAAATTTCACCAGCCTCCGTTCTGTGCCTATCAGGCTGAACATGAAGATTCTGAGATGAAGAATAACTGCTGCTACTTCTAACAGGATCATAAGTTGTCTGAGATCTAGCAAGCCCATTTCTGGATCCTGGAGTGCTCTCCACAGCCCGACCGCCTTCTCGTAATGAGGGAGATCCATTAGCTAGCTTTTCAGCACCAATGTTCAATGCAGCAGGCAAGTTCTGCTGATTCTTACGTTCTGTGATTTTTGCAGCGTCTTTTTCAGATGTTTCTAATTGCATAGCGATTTGTGCAGAAATCTTCACATTCTGCTTTGCTACGGGATTAGCAGCAGATGGTGGTCCGTGCATGAAAGGACACTTGTCACCTTTCAAACAGGCACCCTTTAGATAGTAGTAACAGGGAACATTGTTTCTGCCAAAATTATAAGTAAAAGACTTTGCCATTGGCAACGGCATGGATGGAGGCACATGTGAAAAAGCAGCAGTTTTCGCTGAAGTAGTTCTGGGACTCACAATCATCCCATCAAGTGGCTGCAAAAAGAACAATAATGAAATCTAACTTTCTATGACGACTATAGAAACTAGCTATTGCATTTTTTTGTGTTAATGTGTCCTAATCATAGAAAAAATTGACTTCGATGAATATGACACATTTTGCAATGCAAAGAAAAAAGAGAGACAACTACCAACTTTTTATTTAGATTTTGGAATATTTGCCTTCCTGGTAAATAAATATTATGAGTATAAGTGTTGAAATAGTCTCTTGACTATACCACATGGGGTCATTTTAATTCCAGAGCCTATAAAAATGTCAAAATAGTTTACAAACTCTTTTAATATAGGCTGAAATAGTCCTCAAAGATATTATTTTAGCTCACATAAAAAGAGTATAGGAAATAAATTGACACTTTTACAGACCCTGGGACTAAAATGACCATGGTGAAAGAGGCATGGGACCATTTTGATACTTTCTCTACATATCATAGTAGCATTAATGAAAATTTGAAACCAAACTAACCGGATGACGGAAAAAGCATTTTGGATTCAAGCATTTGCCACTTAACCAGAATTTGCAGTCCCTGGGGTTAACCCTAGCATCCTCACTGTGGCGATATTCACATTCACTTCCCTATATGAAGACTAATTGTAAGAAACTTGATGAAATTTAACAGATAAAGAAATGCAGAAGTGAAAAGGTATCAGCTGAATTACAAAGCCTCCATGGCAATCTCAGAAAAAAATAAAAAAAAAAGAATGATTTAAACGCATGTTAGTCGGACTCGCAAAATCAAAGCTCAACAATAGCCAGGTCAATAGCTTCAAGATTGCACTAAGAATGTTGAAAGATGAGAAATACAAATTGTCATATGGTTAAAAGCCAACCTAAGTCAGCGGCTTAATTACAGGTCAGCTTTTGTCATATTATCTATAACCCTGATTCAATAAATAGGGTTACATATTGTAAATATTTCAATGATTGATAATTGAATAAATGAAATTATGNTTGCAGCCACCAGATATTGCATGATTCTCAGACAAAGACTCTCTTTTCCTTTTAAGAAGAATGCTCAGTGGCTTAGGGCCTTCAAATTCAACAGAAGCTTCAGAATCTCGAAGCCTTGAATGGCCTTGAGAGTTTCTATCTGCCTTGGCGCCTTTCAGCTCTTCAAGTCTTCTTGGACCAACGAAGTCTAGAAGATCCACAGCATCTCTTGATTTCTGTTGCCTACCAAAGTATCTTGGATTGGCAAAAGATTCCGCAGTTGGTCTCCAACCCAATCTCTGTCCAAGACTTCTATATTTACCTGATGGTCTAACAGGCAAATCGGAACGAATTTCTGGGCAGGGTTGCTTGGGAAGTGTAATTCTACCTCTCAGGCGAGTGTTAATGGCGCTACCATGAAGAGGGTTATCCTTCTTCTTGTAGGAGTTATGTGCATGGTATCCATCTCTCATGTTCCTATCATGTTTCCCATAGGTTTCGTTGTAATGAACAGAACTCGTGGCAGAAAAATAGCCATTTTGCTTTCTTTGCTTCCTGAGCCGATGACGGAGATCTGATGCATCCATTTCATCAGGACTCCTGATCCTCCGCGACGAACCTCTTTCAGTGTATAATGGTCTATCTGACCTCTCAAAAGCAGAAGAAATCATTTGTTGATCCCAATCGTCACCATTCTGCTCAATGCCATAATGGAAGTCAACAGCTCTATCATGTCTAAACCTATCCAATCTAGTAGAAGACTCATAATCAGAGAGATAATGGTCATAATCTTCTTCACGGTTGACATTTCTTTTTCCTTCAGTAACTACACCTCTGAAACTATCTTGCTCGTAAAAGTAATCAGTATCCCTCACAACATGATCAACAAGAACATCAAATCCAGGAGAAGAATCTCTGAAAACCTCCTCGGCAGCCTGGGCGTCGTGGTGATGCAGAAGTGGAGACTGAAGTTGATGATTTAGAGGGCTTTCCAGTTCAGCGTAGCCAACTTCAGAAGATTCCATAAAAATTTCACCAGCCTCCGTTCTGNAATAGATATCATATAATTTAAAATAGATTAATTAATTAATTACACAATTAAGTCATAATTAAAGTACCTTTTAACATTTTGAGCCAAACAATTCTTATGATATCTAACACCAAAATTTTGATTCTTACTTGAGACAACATTTTGATTTTATTATCATATAAAAACACATGCCTGAACTGTGTGTTTTACCGTACAAAAATTAGAATTAGTAGTACTTTTGATGTGATGCTATGGATTAGTAACATTAGAAAATATTTTAGTTTAGTTTGATAAAAAAATACATAAGAATTGTGGTTATCTGTGTAAGTTCCTCTAATAAAATATAATATATTTTTTTTATATAATCTAACTAAGGAACTACCTCAAACACTTCAAGTTATAAAATACCAAGGCGTAAGCATTCGATAAAAGAGACGTAAGCCTGATTGCTCATAGCGATTGGTGAGGCTTAAGCCTCATGGTAGTTTTTTAGCACATCAATTAGAGGTGCCCTTCAAGACATGAGCTCGGAACCCCCTTTTAAACAATGGTGTAGTGTAGTTACTTTTCTCCTTCATCAATTTGGCATCTAATACATAATCTTAACCAGTCCCCAAAAAAACATAAATCTATCCTGCATCCCACATTCCACAACCTCATATCTCACATTCACTCACAAATCAAGCTCTAGCATATTGCATGCAGTCTACCTCCAATCTTGCATGCACTGCATAAGAGCAGTATAAGTAGTGCATGCCATCAACTGGTTTGAGCATATCAGACCTCACTGGTCATGAGCATCACCATTCACAATCATCATAGGCGTCCAACCCATACGTAGCCATTATCGTGGCCCTCATAGTTATGAGCACATCCTCCCCATCATGGCCCTCATAGTTATGAGCATCCTCCCCATCATGACCCACTATCATGTCCGCAACTCACTCTTGTAACCCTTGCATATCCTCTCAATGCATTCATTTCCAATCCTACACCCACAATCTACCGCACACCATCACGCTATATTTCTCCTCCTTTTATTTTCAAACCCTGAAACATTTTAACATGCCCCTACTATATGGAAAAAAAAA